>CM053038.1:35811873-35816873 GCA_028564925.1 Lithobates sylvaticus
TGGAAGGGGTTGGGGTACATGGAGGGTGTATGGAAGGGGTTGGGGTACACGGAGGGTGTATGGAAGGGGTTGGGGTACACGGAGGGTGTATGGAAGGGGTTGGGGTACATGGAGGGTGTATGGAAGGGGTTGGGGTACATGGAGGGTGTATGGAAGGGGTTGGGGTACACGGAGGGTGTATGGAAGGGGTTGGGGCACACGGAGGGTGTATGGAAGGGGTGTTGGGGTACATGGAGGGTGTATGGAAGGGGTTGGGGTACACGGAGGGTGTATGGAAGGGGTTGGGGCACACGGAGGGTGTATGGAAGGGGTTGGGGCACATGGAGGGTGTATGGAAGGGGTGTTGGGGTACATGGAGGGTGTATGGAAGGGGTTGGGGTACACGGAGGGTGTATGGAAGGGGTGTTGGGGTACATGGAGGGTGTATGGAAGGGGTTGGGGCACACGGAGGGTGTATGGAAGGGGTTGGGGTACAGGGAGGGTGTATGGAAGGGGTTGGGGTACATGGAGGGTGTATGGAAGGGGTTGGGGTACATGGAGGGTGTATGGAAGGGGTTGGGGCACACGGAGGGTGTATGGAAGGGGTTGGGGTACATGGAGGGTGTATGGAAGGGGTTGGGGTACATGGAGGGTGTATGGAAGGGGGGTTGGGGTACATGGAGGGTGTATGGAAGGGGTTGGGGTACATGGAGGGTGTATGGAAGGGGTTGGGGTACATGGAGGGTGTATGGAAGGGGGGGTTGGGGTACATGGAGGGTGTATGGAAGGGGTTGGGGTACATGGAGGGTGTATGGAAGGGGTTGGGGTACATGGAGGGTGTATGGAAGGGGTTGGGGTACACGGAGGGTGTATGGAAGGGGTTGGGGCACACGGAGGGTGTATGGAAGGGGTGTTGGGGTACATGGAGGGTGTATGGAAGGGGTTGGGGCACACGGAGGGTGTATGGAAGGGGTGTTGGGGTACATGGAGGGTGTATGGAAGGGGTTGGGGCACACGGAGGGTGTATGGAAGGGGTGGGGGTACATGGAGGGTGTATGGAAGGGGTTGGGGCACACGGAGGGTGTATGGAAGGGGTGTTGGGGTACATGGAGGGTGTATGGAAGGGGTTGGGGCACACGGAGGGTGTATGGAAGGGGTGTTGGGGTACACGGAGGGTGTATGGAAGGGGTTGGGGCACACGGAGGGTGTATGGAAGGGGTGTTGGGGTACATGGAGGGTGTATGGAAGGGGTTGGGGGGCACACGGAGGGTGTATTGGAAGGGGGTGTTGGGGTACATGGAGGGTGTATGGAAGGGGTTGGGGCACACGGAGGGTGTATGGAAGGGGTGTTGGGGTACATGGAGGGTGTATGGAAGGGGTTGGGGCACACGGAGGGTGTATGGAAGGGGTGTTGGGGTACATGGAGGGTGTATGGAAGGGGTTGGGGCACACGGAGGGTGTATGGAAGGGGTGTTGGGGTACATGGAGGGTGTATGGAAGGGGGTGGGGCACACGGAGGGTGTATGGAAGGGGTGTTGGGGTACATGGAGGGTTATGGAAGGGGGTTGGGGCACACGGAGGGTGTATGGAAGGGGTGTTGGGGTACACGGAGGGTGTATGGAAGGGGTTGGGGCACACGGAGGGTGTATGGAAGGGGTGTTGGGGTACATGGAGGGTGTATATAACATGCTCTTCCCTTCAGGTCATACCCACCTGGAATCTTTCTCCAATCAAGAAAGCCAACAAAGTTCAGGTAAGTTTTATACATAGTCTCTCTCTCCCTCTCCCTCTCCCTCCTCCCTCTCTCTCTCCCTCTCTCCCTCTCTCCCTCTCTCTCGCTCTCTCCCTCTCTCTCACTCTCTCTCTCTCTCTCTCTCTCTTCCCCCCTCTCTCTCTCTCGCTCCCCCCTCTCCTCTCTCTCTCCTCTCTCCCCTCTCCCTCTCCCTCTCCCTCTCTCTCCTCTCCCTCTCCCTCTCCCTCTCTATCCTCTCCCCCTCTCTCCCTCTCTCTCTCTCTCTCTCTCTCTCTCACTCTCTCTCTCTCTCTCACTCTCTCTCTCTCTCTCTCTCTCCCCCCTTGCTCTCTCTCTCTCTCTCTCTCTCTCTCTCTCCTCTCCCCCCCTCCCCTCCCCGCACGCACTTCTCTCCTGTCTCTCGCAGGCCCCCCAGTTTGTAGACATTCCTCTGGAGGAAGAAGATTCATCTGATGAAGAATACCAACCTGATGAGGAGGAGGAGGATGAGACAGCCGAGGAGGTGAGTGCTGAGTACAGGCCACACCCTCCAGAGGGGACTCATCCCCCTACCCCATAATATACCCAATCCCATCATTGTGGGAGGGGCAGAGACACAAACTACTGCAGGGAAAATCTCCCCATTGTGGGAGGGGCAGAGACACAAACTACTGCAGGAAATCTCCCCATTGTGTGAGGGGCAGAGACACAAACTACTGCAGGGAAATCTCCCCATTGTGGGAGGGGCAGAGACACAAACTACTGGGGGGAGATTATTACAGGACACATTGCATTCTGGGTAATTTGCACGTCGATCTTTTGGTTCTTTAGAGTCTGCTGGAGAGTGATGTGGAGAGTACGGCGTCCTCGCCCCGCGGACAGAAACGCCTGAGAGCGCAGAATTTGTCGGAGTCTCAGGAGGATGAAGCGGCCGAGGGTCAGGTAATGGATGCGCTGTAGGGAGGTTAGCATATTCTTTTTAAATTTTTAAAAAAAAAAGGGGGGCAGGAAGGTTTTTTTTCCCCCCCCCCCTTTTTTTTTCCCCCCCTTTTTTGGGGGGGGCCCCCCTTTTTTTTTTTTTTTTTCCCCCCCCTTTTTTCCCCCCCCCCCCCCTTTTTTTCCCCCTTCCCCCCCCCTTTTTTTTTTTCCCCCCTCTCCCCCCCTCCCCCCCTTTTCCCCCCCCCCTTTTTCCCTCTCTCCCCCCCCCCCCCCCTCCCCCCCCCCTTTCCCCCCCTTTCCCCCCCTTTTCCCCCTCTCTCCCCCCTTTCCCCCCTCCCCCTCCCCTTTTCCCCCCCCTTTCCCCCCCCCTCTCCCCCCCCCCTTTTTTTCCCCCCCCTTTTTTTTTTTAAAAAAACCCCCTTTTTTTTCCCCCCCCCCCCCCTTTTTTTTCCCCCCCCCCCCCCTCCCCCCTCCCCCCCCCCCCCCAATTTTTGGGGGGCCCCCCCCCCGGGGAAATTTCCCCGGGGGGGGGAAAAAAAAAAAAAAAAAAAAGGGGGGGGGGGGGGGAAAAAAAAAAAGGGGAAACCCCCCCCGGGGGGGGGGAAAAAAAAACCCAAAAATTCCCCCAAATTTTTGGGGGGGGGCACCCTTTGGGTTTTTTGGGGGGGGGAAAAAACTGCCCCCCCCGGGGGGGGGAAAAAATTTTTTGGGGGAAGGGGGGAAAAAAGGGGGGGAAAATTAGGGGGGGTTTTTTTTTTCCCCCCTTTTTTTTTTGGGGGGAAAAAAAAGGGGTTTTTCCCCGGGCCCCCCTTTTTGGGGGGGGAAAATTTGGGGTCCCCGGGGGGCCCCCCTTAAAAAGGGGGGGGAAAAACCCCTTTTTGGGGGGCATGGGTTTTTGGGGGGGGCAACCCGGGGAAAAATTTTTTAAAAAAAGGGGGGTTTTTTTCCCCCAAAGGTTTTTGGGGGGTTTTTCCCCCCCCCCGGGCCCCCCCCGGCCCCGGGCCCCCCCCCCCCGGGGAAAAAGGGGGGGGGTTTTTGGGGGGGTTTTTTTCCTTTTTTTCCCCCCCCCCCCCGGGGGGGGGGTTTTTTGGGCCCCCCCTTTCCCCCCAAAAAAAGGGGGCCCCCCAAAAACCCCCCTTCCCAAAAAAACCCCCCCCCTTTTCCCCAAAAAAAAACCCTTTCCCCCCCCCCCCGGGGGGGGGAATTGGGGCCCCCCCCCCAACCCTTGGGGGGGGGGAAAAAACCCCCCCCCCCAACCCGGGGGCCCCCCCAAAAAAACCCCCCCCCCAAAAATTTTTCCCCCCCCCCCCCCCCCCCCCAAAAAAACCCCCCCCCAAAAAAAACCCCCCCCCAAAAACCCCCCCCACCCCCCCCCAAAAAAAAAACCCCCCCCCCCCCCCATCCCAAAAAGGGCCCCCCCCCCCAAAAAAAGGGGGGCCCCCCCAAAAACCCCCCCCCCCCCCAAAAAAAAACCCCCCCAAATTTTTAAAAAACCCCCCCCCCCAAAAAAAACCCCCCCCCCCCAAAAAAAACCCCCCCCCCCCCCCAAAAAAAAAACCCCCCCCCCCCCCCCCCGGGGAAAAAAAACCCCCCCCCCCCCCCGGGATTTTTGAAAAAACCCCCCCCCCCCCCCTTTTTTTTCCCCCCCCCCCCCCCCCCCCCCCCCAAAAAAAACCCCCAAAAAAACCCCCCCTCCCATTTTTGGGAACCCCCCAAAAAACCCCCCCCCCTTTTTCCCCCCCCCCAAAAAACCCCCCCCAAAAACCCCCCCCCATTTAAAAAACCCCCCCCCCCCCCCCCCCGGGGAAAAAACCCCCCCCCCCCCCCCCCCCTTTTTTAAAAAAACCCCCCCCTCCCCCCAAAAAAACCCCCCCCCTTTTTAAAAGGGAACCCCCCAAAAAACCCCCCCCCCCCGGGGGCCCCCCAAAAAAACCCCCCCCCTTTTCCGAAAAAAACCCCCCCCCCCCCCCCCCCAGTCCAAACCCTTTTTAAAAAAAAACCCCCCCCCCCCCCCTTTTTTCCCCCCCCCCCCCCCCCTTTTAAAAGAAAACCCCCCCCCCCCCCCCCCTTTTTTTTAAAAAAAACCCCCCCCCCCCCCCCCCTTTTCCCCCCCCCCAAAAAACCCCCCCCCAAAAAAAAACCCCCCAAAAGCCCCCCTAACCCCCCCCCCCCCCCCAAAAAGCCCCCCCCCAAAAAAGGGGGGTTTCCCCCCCCCCCCCCCCCGGGGGGGGCCCCCCCCCCCCCCCCCCCCCGGGGGGGAAAACCCCCCCCCCCCCCCCCCCCCAAAAACCCCCCCCCCCCCCCCCCCCCCCCCCAAAACCCCCCCCCCCCCCCCCCCCCCCCCCCCCCC
>CM053038.1:35824373-35859411 GCA_028564925.1 Lithobates sylvaticus
TTTTTTTTTTCCGCTATAAACCAAAAAAAGAAGCGACAATTTTGACAAACACAATATTTTTTACATTGCGGACCTGCTGATTGGATCCCCCTGTGTCCAATCTGAGTGCAATCTCGCCTCCAGCAGCACGAGCGCGCCCTCCCAGTGGTTTTTGCACAATAGAGCCGACCTACCGCAGTAAATATGAGGTAGGCGGTGGTGAAGTGGTTAAGGACTGCGTCACCTGAGCGCGTTATTTATGTACCTCCTTTAAAGAGCCTGGAGAGGTGCCAGGAGGTGGATGGAGGTGTAATCAGGGTAGCGTGTCCAATCTGGCAAGGGAGGTGTGCAAGGGCGTGTCTAATCTGGTGGGGGCGTGTCTAATCCAGCATGGGGCGGAGCATGTAATCCGGCAGGGGGTGCATTTTGTGTGATATTGACTTTGTTTTCTTTGTGATTTCCAGAAAAGGAGGTGAACGAGTTGATGGAGGAACTCTTTGAGACGGTGAGTGTGGTGTGTTGGATCCCGGCACTCTTCTCTGGGTCGGCCTCCGCCTCAGAGGTGTTGGACCTCCCCTGGGTCGGCCTCCGCCTCGGAGGTGTTGGACCTCCCCTGGGTCGGCCTCCGCCTCGGAGGTGTTGGACCTCCCCTGGGTCGGCCTCCGCCTCGGAGGTGTTGGCCCCCGGCACTTTATTTTTTGGGGGGGGGGGGAGGCTCGGTCTCACACTGTTTATTTCTCTAGTTTCAGGATGAGATGGGGATCTCGCATTTGGAAGACGAGGGGCCAGATGAGGACAGTAGTTCTGACCCTTTCCCAGATTTCAACACCCCACAAGCCATCAGGTGAGAGAAACCCCTGACCAGAGTCTGGTCACACCCTCCTGACATACGGGGCAGGACAGCTACAGACCCCGCTGCACCTGTTTGGGATGGGAGGTAGAGGAACTCGGGGTGCTGGTTGTCCCCCCACCTCACTTGAGTTGTGCTGATTGGGGGGGCCCCACAGCCCCAACAGGTGTCCACAATGATAAGTGTAAGTCTGTGTGTTTTCTGTTGCAGGAGCCCAATCTCTAACGTATCAGTATTACAGGCATGCTCTCTGCAGCCCCCATGGCCCTCTGTGCGGCCCTCTCTGGTCCCTCTGTGCGGCCCCCCCTTGGCCCTCTCTGGTCCCTCTGTGCGGCCCCCCCTTGGCCCTCTCTGGTCCCTCTGTGCGCCCCCCCCCCCTTGGCCCTCTTCGCTCCCTCTGTGCGGCCCCCCCTTGGCCCTCTTCGCTCCCTCTGTGCGGCCCCCCCTTGGCCCTCTTCGCTCCCTCTGTGCGCCCCCCCCCTTGGCCCTCTTCGCTCCCTCTGTGCGCCCCCCCCCCCTTGGCCCTCTTCGCTCCCTCTGTGCGCCCCCCCCCCTTGGCCCTCTTCGCTCCCTCTGTGCGCCCCCCCCCTTGGCCCTCTTCGCTCCCTCTGTGCGCCCCCCCCCCCCTTGGCCCTCTTCGCTCCCTCTGTGCAGCCCCCCCCCCCTTTGGCCCTCTTTCCCCCCCCCCCACCGCCCTGCCCCCCCCCTCTGCCCCCCCTGCGCCCCCCGCCCCCCCCTTGTCCCTCTGTGCGGCCCCCCCTTGGCCCTCTTCGGTCCCTCTGTGCGGCCCCCCCTTGTCCCTCTGTGCGGCCCCCCCTTGGCCCTCTTCGGTCTCTCTGTGCGGCCCCCCCTTGGCCCTCTTCGGTCCCTCTGTGCGGCCCCCCCTTGGCCCTCTTCGGTCTCTCTGTGCGGCCCCCCCTTGGCCCTCTTCGGTCCCTCTGTGCGGCCCCCCCTTGGCCCTCTCTGGTCCCTCTGTGCGGCCCCCCCTTGGCCCTCTCTGGTCCCTCTGTGCGGCCCCCCCTTGGCCCTCTCTGGTCCCTCTGTGCGGCCCCCCCTTGGCCCTCTCCGGTCCCTCTGTGCGCCCCCCCCCCTTGGCCCTCTTCGCTCCCTCTGTGCGGCCCCCCCTTGGCCCTCTTCGCTCCCTCTGTGCGGCCCCCCCTTGGCCCTCTTCGCTCCCTCTGTGCGGCCCCCCCTTGGCCCTCTTCGCTCCCTCTGTGCGGCCCCCCCTTGGCCCTTTTCGGTCCCTCTGTGCGGCCCCCCCTTGGCCCTCTTCGCTCCCTCTGTGCGGCCCCCCCTTGGCCCTCTTCGCTCCCTCTGTGCGGCCCCCCCTTGGCCCTCTTCGCTCCCTCTGTGCGGCCCCCCCTTGGCCCTCTTCGCTCCCTCTGTGCGGCCCCCCCCTTGGCCCTCTTCGGTCTCTCTGTGCGGCCCCCCCCCCCCCTGGCCCCCCCCCCCCCTCTTCGGTCTCTCTGTGCGGCCCCCCCTTGGCCCTCTTCGGTCTCTCTGTGCGGCCCCCCCTTGGCCCTCTTCGGTCTCTCTGTGCGGCCCCCCCTTGGCCCTCTTCGGTCTCTCTGTGCGGCCCCCCCTTGGCCCTCTTCGGTCTCTCTGTGCGCCCCCCCCTTGGCCCTCTTCGGTTTCTCTGTGCGGCCCCCCCTTGGCCCTCTTCGGTCTCTCTGTGCGGCCCCCCCTTGGCCCTCTTCGGTCCCTCTGTGCGCCCCCCCCCCCCTTGGCCCACTTCGGTCCCTCTGTGCGGCCCCCCCCCTCCCTTGGCCCTCTTTGGTCCCTCTGTGCGCCGCCCCCCCCCCCCCTTGGCCCTCTACGGTCCCTCTGTGCGGCCCCCCCCCCCCCTCCCTTTGCCCTCTACGGTCCCTCTGTGCGGCCCCCCCCCCCCCCCTCCCTTTGCCCTCTACGGTCCCTCTGTGCGGCCCCCCCCCCCCCCTTGGCCCTCTTTGGTCCCTCTGTGCGCCGCCCCCCCCCCTTGGCCCTCTACGGTCCCTCTGTGCGCCCCCCCCCCTTGGCCCTCTTCGGTCCCTCTGTGCGCCCCCCCCCCCCTGTCCCTCTGTGTGGCCCCCCCTTTGGCCCTCTTCGGCCCCTCCTTCATATTATAACCCTCCATTCTTTAGGTTTGAGGAGCCTCTGGCTAACCTGCTGACGGAGCAGCATCGCACGGTGCGGGCGCAGCTGGAGTATCTGCGTATGAGGAAATCCATGATAAAGTCAGATGACGACAAATCTGTGAGAGACCCCGAAATACCAAAGCCCCCGCCACCCCGAGCCCCCCCGGTCCTGGCGCTGGATGTAATGCAGAGGAGAAGGCTGCAGCAGCAGATGCAACAGGTAATGCCCTTACTCCCCCCCCCCCAATCTCTGGTCATTATGGTGTCCGGCCCACTGACCCCTCTTCTGTCTGGCAGCACATCCAACTCCTGACACAGCTTCATCTCCTGACCTTCCGCAACCCGGCGCTGAGCATGGAGGCCGAGACTGCGCAAATGTACCTGGTAATGGTTCCTCTCTATTGTCCCCCCCCCCCCCACTCCCCCCCCCCGGGGTGTGTCTTGTATGTGGGGGGTCAATATATGGAATGTAAACACATTGTCCTCCCCCCCCCCCCCCCCCCCCCCCCCAGGTGGAATTGTCCAGCTTTGCAGAGAGCTCCTCTCTATCCCATCAGCAAACTCCTGGATTCCAGAGCGCATTCAACCCGTGCAACCTGCGGGAGGCGCTGCAGCTGATCCCCTTGGTACATAGCCAAGTTCCAGAGGACCCCGAACCCCCCAAACCAGCCAGAAAGAACGGTAGGTGATGGTTATTGGCAGATCTGTGCCCTCTCACCAGGTAATGGTGTCCTCACTCATTGAAGCCCTCGGGACCGACGACACGCCTCCGAGGATCCGCCCCAATACTCCTCCCCAGCTTGTGTCTGTGGGAGGGGACTGTGATCCTCTGCTCCACCTCCTTTGAACCTGTTGATTAGTTGTCCCCTCCCCCCAGTCCTGTGTTCTCATCAGTCTGTGTGATTTCCTCCCCCCCCCTGCAGGTAACGAGGTGTCGGATTTACCCAAACACATGGCCTGGGTTATAGCTACACGGCCCGTCTTCATGTATCCTGAGCTGCTGCCTGTGTGCTCCATGAGGGCCCGGGGGCCCAGGGATCGGGTCTACTTCACCAAGGCCGAGGACAGGTAAGTCCCTGATGTGCCCCCCCCCCCCCGGGCCCCCCCCCCCCCCCCCCCCCCGCCCCCCCCCCCCCCAATGGTACAGATGGGTTTCATGTCATTGTCATCCTCTCCTCGCAGTTTGCTGGCTCTTGGCTTGAAGCACTTTGAAGGAACTGAATTCTCCAAACAGCTGATCAGCAAATTTCTCCTAACGGCCAAATCGGCTCAACAACTGACCGTGCGGATCAAGAACCTGACCATGAAGAAGTCCCTGGACAATGTCATCAAGGTGGGTGAGGAGGGCTGGTCACCCGCCCGAGTATAGAGATCACATCTCTGGGTCCTCTCATGGTGGAGTATAGAGATCTCATCTCTGGGTCCTCTGTCATGGAGTATAGAGATCTCATCTCTGGGTCCTCTGTCATGGAGTATAGAGATCTCATCTCTGGGTCCTCTGTCATGGAGTATAGAGATCTCATCTCTGGGTCCTCTCATGGAGTATAGAGATCTCATCTCTGGGTCCTCTCCATGGAGTATAGAGATCTCATCTCTGGGTCCTCTCCATGGAGTATAGAGATCTCATCTCTGGGTCCTCTCCATGGAGTATAGAGATCTCATCTCTGGGTCCTCTCCATGGAGTATAGAGATCTCATCTCTGGGTCCTCTGTCATGGAGTATAGAGATCTCATCTCTGGGTCCTCTGTCATGGAGTATAGAGATCTCATCTCTGGGTCCTCTCATGGAGTATAGAGATCTCATCTCTGGGTCCTCTCATGATGGAGTATAGAGATCTCATCTCTGGGTCCTCTCCATGGAGTATAGAGATCTCATCTCTGGGTCCTCTGTCATGGAGTATAGAGATCTCATCTCTGGGTCCTCTGTCATGGAGTATAGAGATCTCATCTCTGGGTCCTCTGTCATGGAGTATAGAGATCTCATCTCTGGGTCCTCTCATGATGGAGTATAGAGATCTCATCTCTGGGTCCTCTCATGGAGTATAGAGATCTCATCATTCGGTGGGACTCCAGGGACAGAGATGATGGGGAGGCACACTGGTAGGTGGGATTCCAAGGACAGAAGTCATGGCATATGGTGAAGACAGCCTGCAGAGCTCCCCTTGTCCCCCTGGGCCCCCACTCCCCTTGTCCCCCTGGGCCCCCGCTCCCCTTGTCCCCTTGGCTCCCCGCTCCCCTTCCCCCCCCCCCCGCCCCCCCTCCCTTGTCCCCCCCTCCCCTCTTTGTCCCCCGGCCCCCGCCCCCCTCCCCCCCCTCGCTCCTCTTGTCCCCTGGGCCCCCGGCTCCCCGCGTCCCCCCGGGCCCCCGCTCCCCTTGTCCCCCTGGGCCCCCGCTCCCCTTGTCCCCTTGGCTCCCCGCTCCCCTTGTCCCCTGGCTCCTCTTGTCCCCCGGGCCCCCGCTCCCCTTGTCTCCTCGCTCCTCTTGTCCCCTGGGCCCCCGGCTCCCCGCGTCCCCCCGGGCCCCCGCTCCCCTTGTCCCCCCGGGCCAGCGCTCCCCTTGACCCTTCTGTGTTTTCTTTTCTGGCAGTATTACAAGAAGACCAGGATGTTGCCACCACTAAGCAGATGCTGTGAGGATATCCCCCCTCAGGATATGCGCCCCCCAGTGGAGAGGGAGAAACTCAAACTGCCGTTCTGGATAAAGGTATTGTGCCGTGTAACGTATGTGAGAAATTTCTGGGGTCTTGTGGATTCACTGATTGGTGCATATCTGTATGGGAGGTTTCCGGGGTCCTTTTCGCATCATCGGAGCTCTCTGATTGGTGAGTTTCCAGGGCAGTCCATGTAAGGGGGGTAAGTGTTGGACAGAAGCGGTGCAGGCCCTCTCCTCCTGATCTGTACAGTCGTGGGTCCGCCTCTGGCGGCAATCGCTGTACTTCTGTTATGTGAAAGAACACATCCCTGGTATTGCTTTAGACGAGCAGGAAGGGGCATGCACATCTAAAGGGATGCCAGGAACGTGTTATTTTATATGGCACTCTAGGAAAGATTTACCCCAGCCCACTGGTCCCTCCCACCAAATTCGATCCTATTACAAAATAAAGACGATCAGAACGGCAGTGATGACATCACCGGGTTTTGAGGGATTTCCTAAAAACAAAATGGTTGTTTGGTGGGGGAAGTTGTTCTATGTGTACCCAGGCACTGCCATGTCATCTCCATCCTCCTCTTCTCATAGGCCAGTCTGAGCAGCGTTGAGGCCTACATGAAAAACACAGAATCCAGCAACTCGGGATACCCTCTGCTCCTCCCCCCCGCCGTGGCCATGACCCTCAAACCTCTTTCCAGGCGTTTCTATCGCAGGTTGTGGCGCCAGAAAAGGTCGGTGCTGAAGCCGCTGCTGATCCGTCCTCCTGCCAGCACCAACTGTGCCCCCAAATTACTGGCTAAACCAGCGCCCCCCCAGACTGTCCCCATCAGGATCATTAGCCAGGTGCCGCCCCTCATGCAGCCCGCCGTCCCCTTTCAAGGAATCGTCAATATTCAGCCCGTCGGGGTGCCGCTTGGCCGTAAGGGGCCTGAGATTTGCACCCCCATCTCTAATAAAAGGATGCTGTGTGCCAAACCTGCAGGCGCTGCTGTCGCTCACATCTCCGTACCTCAGACCAGGATGATTATGCCCGCCACGGCAAACCAGCGAATCAGGAAGTCCCTGCTGGGCGGCATACCTAAAATAAAGACTGTTCCCCGTATGGTGGGCATCAAGCCGGCTCCCCTGGTGCACTCGGGTCCCGTCCTCCTCGCCGTGCCTAATGGAGCGCTGAAGCTGGTAAGTCTGGGCGCACCGTGCAGAGTCCTTCAGCCAATCAGCACCGGAGTTCCAGTCACCACTGTCCTCCTTAATTCCACCCACATGCCTCTCAGCCAATCACTGATAACACCCCCCTACAAGCAGGTCCAGAAGACGGTATCTTTGGGATCTGGCGCTGGTGGGGGGCAGTGCAGCCCCACGTTGGAGAGAATAAGGAGAAGTTGGGGAGCAGTTGGATGGTTAAAATAGACTCCAGAAATATAGACGAGGGTAGGAATCTTTGGGATCGGGAGGCGCAATTAGGTGGGGGGGGAGTTGTAGAGGGGGTGTAGTCGTGTGTAGTGCAGTGTAGTGGTGTTGATGAAGGGATAAGAGGTATGGGGGGGGTGTAGAAAAGAAAAGTGTGTGGGGGGAGGTGTTATGTGAGTTGGAGGGGTGGTGGGCCCCACGTTGAAATGTTTGAGACTGATGGATAATGTATGATCTAGGTTGTAGAGGATTTGGTGCAGTGTGTGTGGTGTGGGGTGGGGTTGAGTGAAAGAAGCGTAGAAGACTGATTTAGACGGTAGAAATCTAATGGATCAAATGAGGACGAGGTGGTGGTAGTAAGGTTGGAGTTTATAAAGGAGGGAGTTATATGGGTGTTTAGTAGTTAGGAAGAGGACGATCTAATGGTTCAAATGAAGGACGAGGACGACCCGGAGTGTGCGGGGGAAGGGAGCCCTGATGGGGCACAGAACCAAGATGGCGGGGAATCGGAGGGTGCTGGGGAGCCATCAGAGGACAAACCTTCTAAAGAATCAGAACGCTCCTCTGATGTCACAGATCATGTGACTGAAAATGATGACAAGTCCACAGTGGATCCGCAGAGTAGCCCCAGTGCTGGGGGTGCACCTTTTACTGCAGGTGGGGGGCAGTCACACTCCGGGGAGGGGCAGAATTCTGAGGTTTCCCTGAAGGAGGAGAAAGACCTAAAACAGGAGGACATGGAAGAGCCGGAGGACACCAACGAGCCCCAAAAGCAGGAGAGTGGAGGAGGGGCTGCAGACTCCCCGAAGAACACATCACCCTCCACTGACGGGGATGTAGAGATCAGCAGTCCCTCCGGTGCCCCAAAAGAATCTTCTAGTCCTCCAGGTGGACAGGACCTCACCAATGACAAGGACGGTGCAGAGGAAGAGGAAGAAGAGGACTTTGATGACCTGACCCAGGATGAGGATGAGATGTCCTCTGCGTCCGAGGAGTCCGTTCTGTCTGTTCCAGAGCTGCAGGTAAGACTGGTGCCGGGTCAGGTCGGGTGTGTGTGTGTCTGGTGTCAGGTTGTAGGTTGGTGTGTCCCTTCTGCCGGGTCAGGTCTGTAGGGTGGAGTGTGCATGGTGCCGCATCAGGTCTGTAGGGTGGAGTGTTCCGGGTTAGGTCTGTAGGTTGGTGGGTCTCCATGGTGCCGGGTCAGGTCTGTAGGGTGGTGGGTCTGCATGGTGCCGGGTCAGGTGTGTAGGGTGGTGGGTCTCCATGGTGCCGGGTCAGGTCTGTAGGGTGGTGGGTCTCCATGGTGCCGGGTCAGGTCTGTAGGGTGGTGGGTCTCCATGGTGCCGGGTCAGGTCTGTAGGGTGGTGGGTCTCCATGGTGCCGGGTCAGGTCTGTAGGTTGGTGGGTCTCCATGGTGCCGGGTCAGGTCTGTAGGTTGGTGGGTCTCCATGGTGCCGGGTCAGGTCTGTAGGTTGGTGGGTCTCCATGGTGCCGGGTCAGGTCTGTAGGTTGGTGGGTCTCCATGGTGCCGGGTCAGGTCTGTAGGGTGGTGGGTCTCCATGGTGCCGGGTCAGGTGTGTAGGGTGGTGGGTCTCCATGGTGCCGGGTCAGGTGTGTAGGGTGGTGGGTCTCCATGGTGCCGGGTCAGGTGTGTAGGGTGGTGGGTCTCCATGGTGCCGGGTCAGGTGTGTAGGGTGGTGGGTCTCCATGGTGCCGGGTCAGGTCTGTAGGGTGGTGGGTCTCCATGGTGCCGGGTCAGGTGTGTAGGGTGGTGGGTCTCCATGGTGCCGGGTCAGGTGTGTAGGGTGGTGGGTCTCCATGGTGCCCGGTCAGGTCTGTAGGGTGGTGGGTCTCCATGGTGCCCGGTCAGGTCTGTAGGGTGGTGGGTCTCCATGGTGCCCGGTCAGGTCTGTAGGGTGGTGGGTCTCCATGGTGCCGGGTCAGGCCTGTAGGGTGGTGGGTCTCCATGGTGCCGGGTCAGGTGTGTAGGGTGGTGGGTCTCCATGGTGCCGGGTCAGGTCTGTAGGGTGGTGGGTCTCTATGGTGCCGGGTCAGGTGTGTAGGGTGGTGGGTCTCCATGGTGCCGGGTCAGGTCTGTAGGGTGGTGGGTCTCTATGGTGCCGGGTCAGGTTTGTAGGGTGGTGGGTCTCCATGGTGCCGGGTCAGGTCTGTAGGGTGGTGGGTCTCTATGGTGCCGGGTCAGGTGTGTAGGGTGGTGGGTCTCCATGGTGCCCGGTCAGGTCTGTAGGGTGGTGGGTCTCTATGGTGCCGGGTCAGGTGTGTAGGGTGGGGGGTCTCCATGGTGCCGGGTCAGGTCTGTAGGGTGGTGGGTCTCTATGGTGCCGGGTCAGGTTTGTAGGGTGGTGGGTCTCTATGGTGCCGGGTCAGGTGTGTAGGGTGGTGGGTCTCTATGGTGCCGGGTCAGGTCTGTAGGGAGGTGGGTCTCTATGGTGCCGGGTCAGGTCTGTAGGGTGGTGGGTCTCCATGGTGCCGGGTCAGGTCTGTAGGGTTTTGGGTCTCCATGGTGCCGGGTCAGGTCTGTAGGGTGGTGGGTCTCCATGGTGCCCGTCAGGTCTGTAGGGTGGTAACCTCGGCTGTGTGTTGTTGTCAGGAGACCATGGAGAAGCTGGCGTGGTGAGTATGGTGTGGTGTATACTCGGTGGGGTGTGTTCGGGGGGGGGGGGGGTGTGTTGGTGTACACAGTACTTTTTCCTCGGGAGGGTAATCACGGCTGTGCGTTGTTGTCAGGAGACCATGGAGAAGCTGGCGTGGTGAGTATGGTGTGGTGTATACTCGGTGTGGTGTATACTCGGTGTGCTGTGTTCGGGGGGGGTGTTGGTGTACACAGTACTCTTTCCTCGGGAGGGTAATCACGGCTGTGCGTTGTCAGGAGACCATGGAGAAGCTGACGTGGTTGGCCTCGGAGAGACGGCTGAGCCAGGAGGCGGACTCGGAGGAGAACTCCCAGGAGGAGAACACGGAGGAGGAGGAAGAGGAGGACGTAGCCGAGGTGTCATTACACAAAGCAGAGGAGATGACAGATGAGACGGGGGAGGAGGGGGAAAAACTGGATGCCTCTCACCTCCGGGTCCCATCCCCGGCCCCTGTGGAGACCAATGTCACCCCTGCTGGTGAGTAGTTCTGTACACAGTGTCTGATATTCGGGGAGGTAAATGTGGATTGGTCATATTCTTACTGGGGCGGAGCCATCATGCCACCATGTTTTCTAGGAGAGAGGAGACGTGCGGGCTCCAAGGGCCCCAGCGCCCATCGTGTCCGGAACAGAAGAGGGCGCACACGAGCCAGCAAGGACTCCTCCAAACTGCTCCTCCTCTATGATGAGAAGATCCTCCTAAAGGACCCCCTGAGGGAGCAGAAGGACATGGCATATGCTCGCTCCTACCTCAACAGGGTGAGACCCCTCATACCAGACCCCTCGTATGAGGCCCCTGATTGTATGGAGACCCCTCGTATGAGGCCCCTGATTGTATGGAGACCCCTCGTATGAGGCCCCTGATTGTATGGAGACCCCTCGTATGAGGCCCCTGATTGTATGGAGACCCCTCATATGAGGCCCCTGATTGTATGGAGACCCCTCATATGAGGCCCCTGATTGTGTGGAGACCGTGGTGTGTGTGTCCTCTCCCCCTCTTATTGGGTTGAGGTGACGGGTGTGTCTCCCCCTCTTATCGGGTTGAGGTGACGGGTCCCCTCTCTCTCAGGTACGGGAGGCTCTGCAGTCGGTCCCGGGGACATATGAACAGTTCCTGAACATCATCTATGAGTACGAGACGCGGAGCAGTAAGAGGACGGCGGTGGATCTGTACGAACGTCTCCAACATCTCCTCCAGGACTGGCCTCAGCTCCTCAAAGACTTCGCTGCCTTCCTTCTCCCGGAACAAGCGCTAGAGTGCGGCCTGGTGAGTGACGTCACCCCCCCCCCCCCCACACACACACACACACACACACTACACACACACACACACACACACACACACACACACACACGCAGTGTACCCCCCATAGTGTTCCCCACGCAGTGTACCCCCCCACACACACACAGTGTACCCCCCCACACACACGCAGTGTACCCCCCCCCACACACACGCAGTGTACCCCCCCCCACACACACGCAGTGTACCCCCCCCCACCCCCCCACACACGCAGTGTACCCCCCCCCACACACACGCAGTGTACCCCCCCCCACACACACAGTGTACCCCCCCACACACACACAGTGTACCCCCCATAGTATTCCCCCATGCAGTGTACCCCCCATAGTGTCCCCCTAGAATAAAGGAAAGTCTCTGCTGAAGGTGGAGCCAGTATGTACTGTATGAACTGATGATTGGTTGGTGTAACTATTACAAGCCACTCCCATTATTTCCAGTTTGAAGAACAGCAAGCGTTTGAGAAGAGCCGCCGATTCCTGCGCCAGTTAGAGATTTGTTTTAAGGAGAACCCCGCTCATCACCAGAAGATCATCAAACTGCTGCAAAGCTGTGCAGAGTGCCCCCTGCAGGAGATTGGCAAGGTTGGTACTGTACCAAGGAAACCTCATCACACCTGTCACTATCCTCCTCTCTGCTGTCACTGCACAGCCCCCTCTGCTGTCACTGCACAGCCCCCTCCCGCCCTCTGCTGTCACTGTCCTCCCCTCTGCTGTCACTGCACAGCCCCCCTCCCCCATCTGCTGTCATCCCTCTCCTGTCATCCCTCTCCTGTCATCTCTCTCCTGTCATCTCTCTCCAGCTGAAGACTCAGATGTTTCAGTTGCTGAAGGGCCACCATCACCTTCAGGAAGAGTTCTCACTTTTCTTCGATCAGCTGAGACCTCCCGCCAGCCGCATGGAGGATTTCGAGGTTATGAATTGGACGGAGGAAAAGGAGTACAAGGTAAGTAGATGCTTATTGTAGGTGACCCGCGAGGGATGACGGACCTTTTATTGGGTGACAACTCTGAGGTGTGACTATAGTGGGAGGAGGAAGGTGACGGGATAGTAGTGGGGAGGAGGAAGGTGACAGGATAGTAGTGGGGAGGAGGAAGGTGACAGGATAGTAGTGGGAGGAGGAAGGTGACGGGATAGTAGTGGGAGGAGGAAGGTGACGAGACAGTAGCGGGAGGAGGAAGGTGACGGGATAGTAGCGGGAGGAGGAAGGTGACGGGACAGTAGCGGGAGGAGGAAGGTGACGGGATAGTAGCAGGAGGAGGAAGGTGATGGGATAGTAGTGGGAGGGGTCTGTGATCATAGTGGGAGGAGAAAGGTGACGGGATAGTAGTGGGAGGAGGAAGGTGACGGGATAGTAGTGGGAGGAGGAAGGTGACGGGACAGTAGCGGGAGGAGGAAGGTGACGGGACAGTAGTGGGAGGAGGTAGGTGACGGGACAGTAGTGGGAGGAGGAAGGTGATGGGATAGTAGCGGGAGGAGGAAGGTGATGGGATAGTAGCGGGAGGAGGAAGGTGACGGGACAGTAGTGGGAGGAGGAAGGTGACGGGACAGTAGTGGGAGGAGGAAGGTGATGGGATAGTAGCGGGAGGAGGAAGGTGACGGGATAGTAGTGGGAGGAGGAAGGTGACGGGACAGTAGTGGGAGGAGGAAGGTGACGGGACAGTAGCGGGAGGAGGAAGGTGATGGGATAGTAGTGGGAGGAGGAAGGTGACGGGATAGTAGTGGGAGGAGGAAGGTGACGGGACAGTAGTGGGAGGAGGAAGGTGACGGGACAGTAGTGGGAGGAGGAAGGTGATGGGATAGTAGCGGGAGGAGGAAGGTGACGGGATAGTAGTGGGAGGAGGAAGGTGACGGGACAGTAGTGGGAGGAGGAAGGTGACGGGACAGTAGCGGGAGGAGGAAGGTGATGGGATAGTAGCGGGAGGAGGAAGGTGATGGGATAGTAGCGGGAGGAGGAAGGTGATGGGATAGTAGTGGGAGGGGTCTGTGATCATAGTGGGAGGAGAAAGGTGACACAGCAGTAGTGGGAGGAGGAAGGTGACGGGATAGTAGTGGGAGGAGGAAGGTGACGGGATAGTGGTGGGAGGGGCCTGTGATCATAGTGGGAGGAGAAAGGTGACACAGCAGTAGTGGGAGGAGTCTGTCAGTTTCTAAAGTAAAATGTTTTCTGTAGTTTGATGGATTTGAAGAAGTGACGTTACCGGAAATGGAGGAAGAGGAGGAGCCAAACAAAGTGCCCCCAACACAGAGGAACAAGAGGAGGAAGGAGGCGAGCCAGAGCCAAGACAAGGTGAGGGGGAACGAGTCTGGGGTCTGATAGGTGTGCTCCTGATATTGGGGTCCCCAGGACAAGGTGAGGGAATGAGTCCGGGGTCTGATAGGTGTGCTCCTGATATTGGGGTCCCCAGGACAAGGTGAGGGAAAGAGTCTGGGGTCTGATAGGTGTGCTCCTGATATTGGGGTCCCCAGGACAAGGTGAGGGGGAACGAGTCCGGGGTCTGATAGGTGTGCTCCTGATATTGGGGTCCCCAGGACAAGGTGAAGGGGAATGAGTCCGGGGTCTGATAGGTGTGCTCCTGATATTGGGGGTCCCCAAGACAAGATGAGGGAACGAGTCTGGGGTCTGATAGGTGTGCTCCTGATAGTGGGGTCCCCAGGACAAGGTGAGGGAATGAGTCCGGGGTCTGATAGGTGTGCTCCTGATAGTGGGGTCCCCAGGACAAGGTGAGGGAATGAGTCCGGGGTCTGATAGGTGTGCTCCTGATATTGGGGTCCCCAGGACAAGGTGAGGGAAAGAGTCTGGGGTCTGATAGGTGTGCTCCTGATATTGGGGTCCCCAGGACAAGGTGAGGGGGAACGAGTCCGGGGTCTGATAGGTGTGCTCCTGATATTGGGGTCCCCAGGACAAGGTGAAGGGGAATGAGTCCGGGGTCTGATAGGTGTGCTCCTGATATTGGGGGTCCCCAAGACAAGATGAGGGAACGAGTCTGGGGTCTGATAGGTGTGCTCCTGATAGTGGGGTCCCCAGGACAAGGTGAGGGAATGAGTCCGGGGTCTGATAGGTGTGCTCCTGATATTGGGGTCCCCAGGACAAGGTGAGGGGGAACGAGTCCGGGGTCTGATAGGTGTGCTCCTGATATTGGGGGTCCCCAAGACAAGATGAGGGAACGAGTCTGGGGTCTGATAGGTGTGCTCTTGATATTGGGGTCCCCAGGACAGGGTGAGGGAATGAGTCTGGGGTCTGAAAGGTGTGCTCCTGATATTGGGGTCCCCAGGACAAGGTGAGGGAATGAGTCCGGGGTCTGATAGGTGTGCTCCTGATATTGGGGTCCCCAGGACAAGGTGAGGGAATGAGTCCCGGGGTCTGATAGGTGTGCTCCTGATATTGGGGTCCTCAGGACAAAGCTCAGTCCAATATCTGATTCCCCACCGGGCGAGGGGGGGGGTTGGTTCTAAATGGCCTGGGACTGATTTGGGGGCGTGTATGTGATTGCAGGATGTGGATTGGCTGGAGGGCGGGAAGGACTGCCCGTGTTCTTGTCATGACGGAGGGGCGGAGCAGAGGCTGAAGCGATGTAAGAGGCGGCTGTGCGGTCCCTGTAGCAGTAAGGTAGGTGGTTGTGGCTCTGTTATGGGTCCCTATGGCTGGCTGTCTGTCTGACGTCTGTGTTCTGTACTCAGGCCTGTGACAATCGCTCCCAGAGATCGGCAGACGCGTTTCGTCAGAGCTCAGCAGGTAAGTCAGGCAATCCTCTCCCCCCCTCCCCCGGCCCCTTATCCTCGGCCGGTGTCACCTTATGCCGTGTCTTCTGATCCAGGTGACGGGAAGTCTCTGCTGAAGAGCTCGGGGGAGGACAGGACAAGCACTGGGACCGCCCACAGATCTCGTTCCACCCTGCATGCACGCGGCATCACCGAAAGCACCAGCAAACCGCGGACTCAAGCCAAGGACGGTGGGCGCTCTGCCCTGCGAGGGGCACGCAGACCTCACGCCTCGAAGGATCCGCCTCCTACCCCAACCGAAAAAGAGAGTGAGCGCTCCCCACAGTCCCATTCTGGTCCCTGCACCCCAAATAGTGTGGAAAATCCCGGGACTCCAGCAGAGGGCGCCGCTCTCTGCCCCACACCAACCGCCTCCCTCTGCGAGCCGAACCCCCCTGCTGAGAACTCCGCCCTCCCGTCTGCCGATCAGGAGGAGCAGACGCTCACCGTGTGCGCCAAAAATATTCGCCTCAGCTCCAGCGGAGAGAAGGTCATTGTGTGGACCAGGTAGGTGGCTTTCTGATTGGCTGACAGCAAAGTGTGTCCATTTTAAGGCTGTTTTGGGTGAGCTGCAGTAATCCATAGCAACCAACCGCCGCCGGAAATCTGGTTGCTGTGTGATCCTGCAGAGCATCCCCATAGTGAATGACTGATTGTCTCTGCAGGGAGGCGGATCGAGTCATCCTCACCATGTGCCAGGAGCGCGGAGCGCATGACCAGACGTTCGATGCCGTCTCCGAGCAACTCGGCAACAAGAGTCCCTCTGAGGTGAGACTCCGCCCACTCTGTGTCATGACTGAAGGTTACCCGTCTGTTATCCCCACTCACTCCCAGCCCCCTCCGTGTCTTCCACCCTGGCACCGCCCTCCTGGGAGAAAGGAGGTCACCGCCCAGCACCCATGGTAGAACGTTTCCAGGGGTTCTACTCCAACCCCATCACATTACATGGGGGCATCCATTCTGTCTTACATTTCAAAGCCCTCCCAGGACTGCCATATCCCTTCATTGGGGCCCCAAAACTCCCCCATACCTCCCAGGACTGCCATATCCCTTCATTGGGGCCCCAAAACTCCCCCATACCTCCCAGGACTGCCATATCCCTTCATTGGGACCCCAAAACTCCCCCATACCTCCCAGCTCTGCCATATCCCTTCATTGGGGCCCAGAAACTCCCCCATACCTCCCAGGACTGCCATATCCCTTCATTGGGGCCCAGAAACTCCCCCATACCTCCCAGGACTGCCATATCCCTTCATTGGGGCCCAGAAACTCCCCATACCTCCCAGGTCTGCCATATCCCTTCATTGGGGCCCAGAAATCCCCCATACCTCCCAGGACTGCCATATCCCTTCATTGGGGCCCCATACCTCCCAGGACTGCCATATCCCTTCATTGGGGCCCAGAAATCCCCCATACCTCCCAGGACTGCCATATCTCTTCATTGGGGCCCCAAACTCCCCCATACCTCCCAGCTCTGCCATATCCCTTCATTGGGGCCCAGAAACTCCCCCATACCTCCCAGCTCTGCCATATCCCTTCATTGGGGCCCAGAAATCCCCCATACCTCCCAGGACTGCCATATCCCTTCATTGGGGCCCCATACCTCCCAGGACTGCCATATCCCTTCATTGGGGCCCAGAAATCCCCCATACCTCCCAGGACTGCCATATCTCTTCATTGGGGCCCCAAACTCCCCCATACCTCCCAGCTCTGCCATATCCCTTCATTGGGGCCCAGAAACTCCCCCATACCTCCCAGCTCTGCCATATCCCTTCATTGGGGCCCTAAAACTCCCCCATACCTCTCAGGACTGCCATATCCCTTCATTGGGGCCCCAAAACTCCCCCATACCTCCCAGCTCTGCCATATCCCTTCATTGGGGCCCAGAAATCCCCCATACCTCTCAGGACTGCCATATCCCTTCATTGGGGCCCAGAAATCCTCCATACCTCCCAGGACTGCCATATCTCTTCATTGGGGCCCCAAACTCCCCCATACCTCCCAGCTCTGCCATATCCCTTCATTGGGGCCCAGAAACTCCCCCATACCTCCCAGCTCTGCCATATCCCTTCATTGGGGCCCAGAAATCCTCCATACCTCCCAGGACTGCCATATCCCTTCATTGGGGCCCCAAAACTCCCCCATACCTCCCAGCTCTGCCATATCCCTTCATTGGGGCCCAGAAATCCCCCATACCTCCCAGCTCTGCCATATCCCTTCATTGGGGCCCCAAAACTCCCCCATACCTCCCAGCTCTGCCATATCCCTTCATTGGGGCCCCAAAACTCCCCCATACCTCCCAGCTCTGCCATATCCCTTCATTGGGGCCCCAAAACTCCCCCATACCTCCCAGGACTGCCATATCCCTTCATTGGGGCCCCAAAACTCCCCCATACCTCCCAGGACTGCCATATCCCTTCATTGGGGCCCCAAAACTCCCCCATACCTCCCAGGTCTGCCATATCCCTTCATTGGGGCCCCAAAACTCCCCCATACCTCCCAGGACTGCCATATCCCTTCATTGGGGCCCCAAAATTCCACCATACCTCCCAGGACTGCCATATCCCTTCATTGGGGCCCAGGAATCCTCCATACCTCCCAGGACTGCCATATCCCTTCATTGGGGCCCGGAAACTCCCCCATACCTCCCAGGACTGCCATATCCCTTCATTGGGGCCCAGAAATCCTCCATACCTCCCAGGACTGCCATATCCCTTCATTGGGGCCCCAAAACTCCCCCATACCTCCCAGGACTGCCATATCCCTTCATTGGGGCCCAGAAATCCCCCCATACCTCCCAGGACTGCCATATCCCTTCATTGGGGCCCGGAAACTCCCCCATACCTCCCAGGACTGCCATATCCCTTCATTGGGGCCCCGAAACTCCCCCATACCTCCCAGGACTGCCATATCCCTTCATTGGGGCCCCTAAACTCCCCCATACCTCCCAGGACTGCCATATCCCTTCATTGGGGCCCAGAAATCCTCCATACCTCCCAGGACTGCCATATCCCTTCATTGGGGCCCAAAACTCCCCCATACCTCCCAGGACTGCCATATCCCTTCATTGGGGCCCGGAAACTCCCCCATACCTCCCAGGACTGCCATATCCCTTCATTGGGGCCCAGAAATCCCCCATACCTCCCAGGACTGCCATATCCCTTCATTGGGGCCCAGAAATCCCCCCATACCTCCCAGGACTGCCATATCCCTTCATTGGGGCCCAGAAATCCCCCATACCTCCCAGGACTGCCATATCCCTTCATTGGGGCCCAGAAATCCCCCATACCTCCCAGCTCTGCCATATCCCTTCATTGGGGCCCAGAAATCCCCCATACCTCCCAGCTCTGCCATATCCCTTCATTGGGGCCCAGAAACTCCCCCATACCTCCCAGATCTGCCATATCCCTTCATTGGGGCCCAGAAACTCCCCCATACCTCCCAGCTCTGCCATATCCCTTCATTGGGGCCCAGAAACTCCCCCATACCTCCCAGGACTGCCATATCCCTTCATTGGGGCCCAGAAATCCCCCATACCTCCCAGCTCTGCCATATCCCTTCATTGGGGCCCAGAAACTCCCCCATACCTCCCAGCTCTGCCATATCCCTTCATTGGGGCCCAGAAACTCCCCCATACCTCCCAGACTGCCATATCCCTTCATTGGGGCCCCAGAAATCCCCCATACCTCCCAGCTCTGCCATATCCCTTCATTGGGGCCCAGAAACTCCCCCATACCTCCCAGGACTGCCATATCCCTTCATTGGGGCCCAGAAACTCCCCCATACCTCCCCACCCATATCCCTTCACCCAGAAATCCAGAGCCTCTCCCTTCATTGGGGCCCAGATACTCCCCCATACCTCCCAGGACTGCCATATCCCTTCATTGGGGCCCAGAAACTCCCCCATACCTCCCAGCTCTGCCATATCCCTTCATTGGGGCCCAGAAACTCCCCCATACCTCCCAGCTCTGCCATATCCCTTCATTGGGGCCCAGAAACTCCCCCATACCTCCCAGCTCTGCCATATCCCTTCATTGGGGCCCAGAAATCCCCCATACCTCCCAGGACTGCCATATCCCTTCATTGGGGCCCAGAAACTCCCCCATACCTCCCAGGACTGCCATATCCCTTCATTGGGGCCCAGAAACACCCCCATACCTCCCAGGACTGCCATATCCCTTCATTGGGGCCCAGAAACTCCCCCATACCTCCCAGGACTGCCATATCCCTTCATTGGGGCCCAGAAACTCCCCCATACCTCCCAGGACTGCCATATCCCTTCATTGGGGCCCAGAAAACCCCCATACCTCCCAGGTCTGCCATATCCCTTCATTGGGGCCCAGAAATCCCCCATACCTCCCAGGACTGCCATATCCCTTCATTGGGGCCCAGAAACTCCCCCATACCTCCCAGGACTGCCATATCCCTTCATTGGGGCCCAGAAACTCCCCCATACCTCCCAGGACTGCCATATCCCTTCATTGGGGCCCAGAAATCCCCCATACCTCCCAGCTCTGCCATATCCCTTCATTGGGGCCCAGAACTCCCCCATACCTCCCAGGACTGCCATATCCTTCATGGGGCCCGAAATCCCCCATACCTCCCAGCTCTGCCATATCCCTTCATTGGGGCCCAGAAACTCCACCATACCTCCCAGCTCTGCCATATCCCTTCATTGGGGCCCCAAAAAAAAAAAAAAAAAAAAAAACTCCCCCATACCTCCCAGGGTCTGCCATATCCCTTCATTGGGGCCCAGAAATCCCCCCATACCTCCCAGGACTGCCATATCCCTTCATTGGGGCCCAGAAACTCCCCCATACCTCCCAGGACTGCCATATCCCTTCATTGGGGCCCAGAAATCCCCCATACCTCCCAGGACTGCCATATCCCTTCATTGGGGCCCAGAAATCCCCCATACCTCCCAGGACTGCCATATCCCTTCATTGGGGCCCAGAAACTCCCCCATACCTCCCAGGACTGCCATATCCCTTCATTGGGGCCCAGAAACTCCCCCATACCTCCCAGCTCTGCCATATCCCTTCATTGGGGCCCAGAAACTCCCCCATACCTCCCAGCTCTGCCATATCCCTTCATTGGGGCCCAGAAATCCCCCATACCTCCCAGGACTGCCATATCCCTTCATTGGGGCCCAGAAACTCCCCCATACCTCCCAGGACTGCCATATCCCTTCATTGGGGCCCAGAAACTCCCCCATACCTCCCAGGACTGCCATATCCCTTCATTGGGGCCCAGAAACTCCCCCATACCTCCCAGGACTGCCATATCCCTTCATTGGGGCCCAGAAACTCCCCCATACCTCCCAGGTCTGCCATATCCCTTCATTGGGGCCCAGAAATCCCCCATACCTCCCAGGACTGCCATATCCCTTCATTGGGGCCCCAAAACTCCCCCATACCTCCCAGCTCTGCCATATCCCTTCATTGGGGCCCAGAAACTCCCCCATACCTCCCAGGACTGCCATATCCCTTCATTGGGGCCCAGAAACTCCCCCATACCTCCCAGCTCTGCCATATCCCTTCATTGGGGCCCAGAAACTCCCCCATACCTCCCAGGACTGCCATATCCCTTCATTGGGGCCCAGAAACTCCCCCATACCTCCCAGGTCTGCCATATCCCTTCATTGGGGCCCAGAAACTCCCCCATACCTCCCAGGACTGCCATATCCCTTCATTGGGGCCCTTAAATCCCCCATACCTCCCAGGTCTGCCATATCCCTTCATTGGGGCCCAGAAATCCCCCATACCTCCCAGGTCTGCCATATCCCTTCATTGGGGCCCAGAAACTCCCCCATACCTCCCAGGACTGCCATATCCCTTCATTGGGGCCCCAAAACTCCCCCATACCTCCCAGGACTGCCATATCCCTTCATTGGGGCCCAGAAATCCCCCATACCTCCCAGGACTGCCATATCCCTTCATTGGGGCCCAGAAATCCCCCATACCTCCCATGACTGCCATATCCCTTCATTGGGGCCCAGAAATCCCCCATACCTCCCAGGACTGCCATATCCCTTCATTGGGGCCCAGAAATCCCCCATACCTCCCAGGACTGCCATATCCCTTCATTGGGGCCCAGAAATCCCCCATACCTCCCAGTATGCCATATCCCTTCATTGGGGCCCAGAAACTCCCCATACCTCCCAGGACTTCCATATCCCTTCATTGGGGCCCAGGAACTCCCCCATACCTCCCAGCTCTGCCATATCCCTTCATTGGGGCCCAGAAATCCCCCCTCCCAGCTCTGCCATATCCCTTCATTGGGGCCCAGAAAATACCTCCCAGGACTGCCATATCCCTTCATTGGGGCCCAGAAATCCCCCATACCTCCGAGGACTGCCATATCCCTTCATTGGGGCCCAGAAATCCCCCATACCTCCCAGGACTGCCATATCCCTTCATTGGGGCCCAGAAACTCCCCCATACCTCCCAGGACTGCCATATCCCTTCATTGGGGCCCAGAAATCCCCCATACCTCCCAGGTCTGCCATATCCCTTCATTGGGGCCCAGAAATCCCCCATACCTCCCAGCTCTGCCATATCCCTTCATTGGGGCCCAGAATTCCCCCATACCTCCCAGCTCTGCCATATCCCTACATTGGGGCCCAGAAATCCCCACATACATCCCAGCTCTGCCATATCCCTTCATTGGGGCCCAGAAATTCCCCCATACCTCCCAGCTCTGCCATATCCCTTCATTGGGGCCCAGAAACTCCCCCATACCTCCCAGCTCTGCCATATCCCTTCATTGGGGCCCAGAAACTCCACCATACCTCCCAGGACTGCCATATCCCTTCATTGGGGCCCAGAAATCCCCCATACCTCCCAGCTCTGCCATATCCCTTCATTGGGGCCCAGAAATCCCCCATACCTCCCAGGACTGCCATATCCCTTCATTGGGGCCCAGGAAACCCCCATACCTCCCAGGACTGCCATATCCCTTCATTGGGGCCCAGAAACTCCCCCATACCTCCCAGCTCTGCCATATCCCTTCATTGGGGCCCAGAAACTCCCCCATACCTCCCAGGACTGCCATATCCCTTCATTGGGGCCCAGAAATCCCCCATACCTCCCAGGACTGCCATATCCCTTCATTGGGGCCCAGAAATCCCCCATACCTCCCAGCTCTGCCATATCCCTTCATTGGGGCCCAGAAATCCCCCATACCTCCCAGGACTGCCATATCCCTTCATTGGGGCCCAGAAATCCCCCATACCTCCCCGCTCTGCCATATCCCTTCATTGGGGCCCAGAAATCCCACCATACCTCCCAGGACTGCCATATCCCTTCATTGGGGCCCAGAAACTCCCCCATACCTCCCAGGACTGCCATATCCCTTCATTGGGGCCCAGAAATCCCCCATACCTCCCAGGTCTGCCATATCCCTTCATTGGGGCCCAGAAACTCCCCCATACCTCCCAGGACTGCCATATCCCTTCATTGGGGCCCAGAAATCCCCCATACCTCCCAGGACTGCCATATCCCTTCATTGGGGCCCAGAAATCCCCCATACCTCCCAGGACTGCCATATCCCTTCATTGGGGCCCAGAAACTCCCCCATACCTCCCAGGACTGCCATATCCCTTCATTGGGGCCCAGAAATCCCCCATACCTCCCAGCTCTGCCATATCCCTTCATTGGGGCCCAGAAACTCCCCCATACCTCCCAGCTCTGCCATATCCCTTCATTGGGCCCAGAAACTCCCCCATACCTCCCAGGACCGCCATATCCCTTCATTGGGGCCCAGAAATACCCCCATACCTCCCAGCTCTGCCATATCCCTTCATTTGGGCCCAGAAACTCCCCCATACCTCCCAGGACTGCCTTATCCCTTCATTGGGGCCTAGAAACTCACCCATACCTCCCAGCTCTGCCATATCCCTTCATTGGTGCCCCGAAATCCCCCATACCTCCCAGCTCTGCACTATCCCTTCATTGGGGCCCGGAAACTCCCCCATACCTCCCAGGACTGCCATATCCCTTCATTGGGGCCCAGAAATCCCCAATACCTCCCAGCTCTGCCATATCCCTTCATTGGGGCCCAGAAAAACCCCCCAAAAAAACCCCCCGGGCTGCCAACCCTTCATTTTGGGGCCCCCGAAAACCCCATACCCCCAGAAACCCCTATCCCTTTTGGGGGCCCCGAAAAACCCCCCAAACCCCCCAGCTCGCCATATCCCTTTATTTGGGGCCCAAAAACCCCCCCTACCCCCCAGGGGTGCCCTATCCTTCATTGGGGGCCAGAAATCCCCTACCCCCCCGCCGCCCAAACCCTTTATTGGGGCCCAGAAATCCCCAACCCCCAGACTGCCAAAACCCTTTCCCTTGGGGCCCAAAACCCCTACCTCCCCGCTCTGCCAATCCCTTCATTGGGGGCCCGAAATCCCCCATACCCCAAAGGGGATATCCCTTCATTGGGGCAGAAAATCCACCCTACCCCCAGCCCCGCCAACCCTTCTTGGGGGCCCGAAACCCCCCCACCTCCCAAAAGCCAATCCCTTCATTGGGGCCCAAAATCCCCCCTATCCCCCAGTTGCCCTTCCCCCCATTTTGGGGGCCCCGAAATCCCCCAACCCCAGGCGCCATATCCTTTTTGGGGCCCCGAAATCCCCCCTACCTCCCCGGACTTCCATATCCCTCATTGGGCCCAAAATCCCCTACCTCCCAGGATGCCATACCCTTCATTGGGGCCCCGAATCCCCCCACCTCCCGCTCTGCCCTATCCCTTCATTGGGGGCCCCGAAATCCCCTACCCCCAAACTGCCATATCCCTTCATTGGGGCCCCAAAACCCCCCCCTACCCCCCAGCCCCGCATACCCTTCATTGGGGGCCCAGAAACTCCCCCTACCTCCCAGCCGCCCTATCCCCCTTTATTGGGGCCCAAAACCCCCCCAAACCCCCCAACTTTCCATACCCCTTTTTGGGGGGCCCGAAATCCCCCCACCCCCAGCCCGCCTATCCCTTCATTGGGGGCCCCGAAACCCCCCTACCCCCAGCTGCCCTATCCCTTATTGGGGGCCCGGGGAAATCCCCCCTACCTCCCGATGCCATATCCCTTTTGGGGGCCCCGAAATCCCCCCCACCCCCAGGACTCCTATCCCTTTTTGGGGGCCCCGAAATCCCCCAAAACCCCCGCCCGCCATATCCCTTCTTGGGGCCCAGAAACCCCCCCTACCCCCCAGCTCCCATATCCCTTCATTGGGGCCCAAAATCCCCCCCAAACCCCCAGCCCGCCAATCCCTTCTTGGGCCCAAATCCCCCTACCTCCCAAAAGCATATCCCTTCATTTTGGGCCCCAGAAATCCCCTACCCCCCAGACTCATATCCCTTCTTGGGCCCCAAAAACCCCCCTTAAGGGGGCCTTCCCAAAATTTTCCCCCAATCCCTTCCTTCCCCCCAAAACCCCCCTTGGTGCCCAACCCCTTTTTGGGGCCCGAAAACCCCCCAAACCCCCACTGCCAACCCTTCTTTTTGCCCAAATCCCCATACCTCCCCGCCCCAATCCCCATTGGGGCCCAAAAAACCCCCATACCTCCCTCTGCCATACCCCAAAGGGGCCCCAAAAAACCCCCATCCCCCCGGTGGGGGGGGGGCTTTCCCCCCACTTGCCAACCCTTATTGGGGAAATTAATTGCCCAAACCCCTTCATTTTGGGGCCCAGAAATCCCCCAAATTTCCCCCTGCCATATCCCTTCATTGGGGCCTTTTAAAAACCCCCTCCCCCCAGTCCGCCCAACCCCTTTTGGGGGGCCCCGAAAACCCCCTTCCTTTCCAAGGATGCTTCCCTTTTTATTGGGGCCCGAAAAACCCCCCCATCCTCCCGGGCCTTCCCTTTATTGGGGCCCCAGAAATAACCCCCCAACTGCCCTTCCCTTTTTTGGGGCCCAAAACCCCCCAATCCCAGGCCTCCCCTTTTTGGGGGCCCAAAACTACCCCCTCCCAGTCTCCATATTTTAGGGGCCCGAAAATCCCCCCCCAAACCCCCCAGGACGCCCTATCCCCCATTGGGGCCCAAAACCCCCCCAAATCCCACTTCCATATCCCTTATTGGGGCCCGAAAAACCCCCCCCCCTCCCAATGAAAATTTCATTGGGCCCAATCCCCCAACCCCCCAGGGGAATCTTTTGGGGCCCGGGGAAACCCCCCCAAACCCCCCAACTGAAAACCTTTTTGGGGAAATCCCCCCTAAGGTGAACCCCTTTTGGGGGGCCCAAAATCCCCCTATCCCGGGCTTATATCCCTTATTGGGGCCCGGGTTCCCCCAACCCCCCGGCTGCCTTCCCCCATTGGGCCCCAAAAACCCCCCTACCTCCCAAACCCGCCATATCCCTTCGGGCCCAAAAAAAAACTGTTCCCCTTTTATTGGGCCCGAAAAAAAAGGACGAAATTTTTTGGGGCCCCCAAAACCCCCTTTTCCCCTCGCCATTCCCCCATTTGGGGAAACCCCCCATAACCCCCCGGCGCCAATTTCATTGGGGCCAGAAAACAAACCCCCCCCCTTTCCATACCCTTCAAGGGGCCCAAAAACCCCCATACCCCACTCGATATCCCCTTATTGGTAAAAAAAATAATAAAACTTGTATCCCTTTTGGGGCCCCGAAATCCCCCTCCTCCCAGGGGCCCCATACCCTTTCATGGGGGCCCCCCCCCATACCTCCCAGGCGCCATACCCTTTCTTGGGGCCCGCCCCCTACCTCCCGGCCCATTCCCTTCAGGGGCCCAGAAAACCCCCCCCTCCCGGCCCAAATTCCCTCGGGGCCCAGCCCCCATACCCCCGCCGCCCCATACCCTTTTGGGGCCCGCCCCCCTACCTCCCAAACGCCATTACCCCTTCGGGGCCCCATAACTCCCCCCCCCCCCAGCTTGCAACCCCCAGGGGGGGGGCCCAGAAACTCCCCCAAACCCCCACTCGCCATACCCTTCAGGGGGGGCCCCCCCCATACCTCCCGGGGGGGGGGCCCCTCCCCCCATGGGGGGGGGCCCCAAAACCCCCATACCCCCGCTCGCCAATCCCCATTGGGGGGGGGCCCCCCATACCCCCCCCGCCGCCAACCCCCATTGGGGGGGGGCCCCCCATACCTCCCGGCGCCATATCCCTTCAGGGGCCGCCCCCATACCTCCCGGTTCCAATCCCCCATTTGGGGCCCCAAAACCCCTACCTCCCAGGGGTTGCAATTTTTTCATTGGGGCCCAAAACTCCCCCCCTACTGAATCCCCATTGGGGGCCCCGAAACCCCCAACCCCCGTTGATTCCCCCATTGGGGAAAATCCCCCATACCTCCCAGGAGCCCCACCCTTCATTGGGGAGAAATCCCCCTTAGGGGCTGCCAACCCTTATTGGGGCCCCAAAATCCCCCCACCCCCCGGGTGGGGCCCTTCCCTTTATTGGGCCAGAAAAATCCCCCTACCTCCCGGAACGCCAACCCCAAGGGGGCCCCAAAACCCCCCTCCCAGGGTTATATTTCTTGGGGCCCCAAAACCCCCCAACCTCCCAGGTCTCCATATCCCTTCAAGGGCCCAAAAATCCCCCCAAACCCCCCGGTCGCCCTTTTAGGGGGGAAATCCCCCCAAAATAGGAACCCCCTTGGGGCCCAAATCCCCATCCCCCCATTTCCCCCCCTTTTTTTGGGGGGGGGCCCCGAAAATCCCCCCATCCCCCCCCCGCCCCACCCCCATTTCCCCAAAACCCCCCAACCTCCCCCGGAAAACCCCAGGGCCCTAAAAACCCCCCCCCCCCATTCTTACCCCCCCCAAAACCCCCCCCCCCCCTTTTTTTAAAACCCCCCCCAAAAAAAAACCCCTCCCAAACCTCCAAACCCCCCCTCCATTTTGGGGGGGAGAAACCCCCAACCCCCACCGCCCTAAAACCCTTCATTGGAAAAAACTCCCCCCAACTCCCCGGGAGCTAAATTTTTGGGGAGCCCCCCCCTCCAGGCTCCAAATCCCCATTGGGCCCCGGAAAACCCCCAACCCCCCAGTGCAATCCCCCAGGGCCCGGGAAAACCCCCCACCCCCAGGGCCATTCCCCAGGGGCCCGAAACCCCCTACCTCCCCCCTGCCCTATTTCAGGCCCAAAAATCCCCAAAACCCCCAGTGAACCCCTTACCCGGGGGTAAACCCCCCCTCGTATTTTTGGGGCCCCCAAAATTCCCTGTTGCCCAAACCCTTCATTTTGGGCCGGGGAAATCCCCCTACCTCCCGGGGGGGGGCCATACCCTTAGGGCCCGGGAAACCCCCCTACCTGTTGCCATTCCCTCTGGGGGCCCAAACCCCCAAAAAATCCCACCGGGAAATTCAGGTGCCCGGGAAAAACCCCCCTTAGGGGGGGGGGGGGGGGAATCCCCATTGGGCCCAAAACCCCCCTACTTTTAAATTTAAATTTATAAAAAATCCCGGGGGGTTCCCTTCTTTTGGCCCGAAAATATATAGCCTGAAACCCCAGGGGCCCCAAAATCCCCCATATCCATCGAAAACCCCCCAAGGGGCCCGAAAAAAACCCCCCCTTTTCCATATTCCCTTCATTGGGGCCCGGGAAACCCCCCTCCTCCGTGCCATAAACCCTTTTTGGCCCAAAATCCCCTTCCCCCGCCAACCCCATTGGGGAGAAACCCCCCAAACCCCCGTTGCCATACCCTTATTGGGGCCCCAAAACCCCCCAAATAGCCTGCAAACCCCTTTATTGGGAAAACCCCAAAACCCCCAAATTTTTTCCCTTTATGGGGGTCCCCCATTACCTCCCAAAATGCCAACCCCAGGGGGCCCCTTCCCCACCTCCCCAGCCTGAAACCCCCCATTGGGGGGGGGCCCCCTACCCCCGCCGCCATACCTTCATGGGGGGGGCCCAGAAATCCCCCCCCCCCATTTTATAACCTTCATTGGGGCCCGCCCCCAAACCCCCAGGGGGGCCTGCCCAAACCCCCATTTGGGGGGGGGGGGGGATTTCCCCCATAAAACCCCCAGCCCATAAAACCCCCATTGGAGCCCCAAAATCCCCCAACCTCCCAGCCTTTCCATATCCCCCTTTTTATTGGGGCCCGGGAAATCCCCCATCCTCCCAACTGCCTACCCTTATGGGCCCCGGGGGAACCCCCCTCCCACCCCTTCCCTTTATTGGGGCCCGAAATCCCCCAAAACCCCCCGCTTCCATTCCCTCATTGGGGGGCCCCGGATTCCCCCTCCCCCCAGCCTGCCAATCCCCGGGGGGGGGGGAAAACCTCCCCCAACCCCCCCCGCCATACCCCATTTTTTGGGGGGGCCCCCAAATGGGGGGGGGGCATTCCATAGAAGTGATGGAGGGTCTGGTGGGTGACCGACTGAAAGGGGCCCCAAGGGTGCTACCTGCACTGTGGGGGGGGGGGGGGCGGGCGGCGCGATGGCTGCATGCGGGGGGGGGGGCGGGGGGGCGGGGGGGCGGGGGGGGGGGCGGGGGGGGCTGGGGTCGGAGGGGGGGGGGTGGGCGGGGATGGACCTGCACTGCGGGTGGGGGGGGGGCGCGCGGCCGCGCTGGACCTGCACTGCGGGGGGGGGGGGGCGCGGCGCGATGGACCTGCACTGCGGGGGGGGGGGGGGCGCGGCGCGATGGACCTGCACTGCGGGGGGGGGGGCGGCGGCGGATGGACCTGCACTGCGGGGGGGGGGGGCGGCGCGGCGCGATGGACCTGCACTGCGGGGGGGTGGGGGCCCGCGATGGACCTGCACTGCGGGGGGTGGGGGGGCGCGGCGCGATGGACCTGCACTGCGGGGGGGGGGGCGCGCGCGATGACCTGCACTGCGGGGGGGGGGGGGGCGCCGCGCGATGGACCTGCACTGCGGGGGGGGGGGCGCGCCGCGCGATGGACCTGCACTGCGGGGGGGGGGGGCGCGCGCGCGATGGACCTGCACTGCGGGGGGGGGGGGCGCGCCGCGCGATGGACCTGCACTGCGGGGGGGGGGGGGCGCGCCGCGCGATGGACCTGCACTGCGGGGGGGGGGGGGGGGCGCGCCGCGCGATGGACCTGCACTGCGGGGGGGGGGCGCGCCGCGCGATGGACCTGCACTGCGGGGGGGGGGGGCGGCGCGCCGCGCGATGGACCTGCACTGCGGGGGGGGGGGCGCGCCGCGCGATGGACCTGCACTGCGGGGGGGGGCGCGCCGCGCGATGGACCTGCACTGCGGGGGGGGGGCGCGCCGCGCGATGGACCTGCACTGCGGGGGGGGGGGGGCGCGCCGCGCGATGGACCTGCACTGCGGGGGGGGGGGGGCGCCGCGCGATGGACCTGCACTGCGGGGGGGGGGGGCGCGCCGCGCGATGGACCTGCACTGCGGGGGGGGGGGGGGGGCGCGCCGCGCGATGGACCTGCACTGCGGGGGGGGGGGGCGCGCCGCGCGATGGCCCCTGCACTGCGGGGGGGGGGGGGGGCGCCGCGCGATGGACCTGCACTGCGGGGGGGGGGGGGGCGCGCCGCGCGATGGACCTGCACTGCGGGGGGGGGGCGCGCCGCGCGATGGACCTGCACTGCGGGGGGGGGGGGGGCGCCGCGCGATGGACCTGCACTGCGGGGGGGGGGGCGCGCGGCGCGATGGACCTGCACTGCGGGGGGGGGGGCGGGGGGCGCGCCGCGCGATGGACCTGCACTGCGGGGGGGGGGGGCGCGCCGCGCGATGGACCTGCACTGCGGGGGGGGGGCGCGCCGCGCGATGGACCTGCACTGCGGGGGGGGGGGGGCGCGCCGCGCGATGGACCTGCACTGCGGGGGGGGGGGGGGGGGCGCGCCGCGCGATGGACCTGCACTGCGGGGGGGGGGGGCGCGCCGCGCGATGGACCTGCACTGCGGGGGGGGGGGGGGGGGGGCGCGCCGCGCGATGGACCTGCACTGCGGGGGGGGGGCGCGCCGCGCGATGGAGACTGCGGGGGGGGGGGCGCCGCGCGATGGACCTGCACTGCGGGGGGCGCGCCGCGCGATGGACCTGCACTGCGGGGGGGGGGGGGGGGCGCGCCGCGCGATGGACGCACTGCGGGGGGGGGGGGGGGCGCGCCGCGCGATGGACCTGCACTGCGGGTGGGGGGGGGGCGCGCCGCGCGATGGACCTGCACTGCGGGGGGGGGGGGCGGCGCGCCGCGCGATGGACCTGCACTGCGGGGGGGGGGGGCGCCGCGCGATGGACCTGCACTGCGGGGGGGGGGGCGCCGCGCGATGGACCTGCACTGCGGGGGGGGGGGGCGCCGCGCGCATGGACCTGCACTGCGGGGGGGGGGGGGCGCCGCGCGATGGACCTGCACTGCGGGGGGGGGGGGGGCGCGCGCGCGATGGACCTGCACTGCGGGGGGGGGGGGGGCGCGCGCGCGATGGACCTGCACTGCGGGGGGGGGGGGGCGCGCGCGCGATGGACCTGCACTGCGGGGGGGGGGGGGGGCGCGCCGCGCGATGGACCTGCACTGCGGGGGGGGGGGCCGGCGGCCGCGCGATGGACCTGCACTGCGGGGGGGGGGGGGCGGCGCGATGGACCTGCACTGCGGGGGGGGGGGGGGGCGCCGCGCGATGGACCTGCACTGCGGGGGGGGGTGGGGGGGGGCCGCGGGCGGCTGCCCGCGGGGGGGGGGCCCGCGCGATGGACCTGCACTGCGGGGGGGGGTGGGGCGCCGCGCGATGGACCTGCACTGCGGGGGGGGGGCGCCGCGCGATGGACCTGCACTGCGGGGGGGGGGGGGGGCGCCGCGCGATGGACCTGCACTGCGGGGGGGGGGCGCCGCGCGATGGACTGCACTGCGGGGGGGGGGGGGGGGCGCGCGCCGCGCGATGGACCTGCACTGCGGGGGGGGGGGGCGCGGCGCGATGGACCTGCACTGCGGGGGGGGGGGGCGACGATGGACCTGCACTGCGGGGGGGGGGGGCGGCGCGATGGACGCATGCGGGGGGGGGCGGGCGCGATGGACTGCATGCGGGGGGGGGGGCGTCGCGCGTGGCCGCGAGGGGGGGGGGCGGCGCGGGATGGACCTGGGGGGGGGGTGGGGGCGGGCGCGGAGGCGCCGCGGGGGGGGGGGGGGGGCGGGGAGTGGGGGGGGGGGGGGGGGGGGGGGGGGCGGGGGGGGGGCGGGCGCGTGGACTGCACTGCGGGGGGGGGGGCCGCGTGACGCACTGCGGGGGGGGGGGGCGGCGTGGACTGACTGCGGGGGGGGGGGGGGGGCGCGTGGACGCATGCGGGGGGGGGGCGGGGGCCGGCGGCGGGGGAGGGGGGGGGGGGGGCGGCGCGGGACTGCACGTGCGGGGGGGGGCCGGCGCGATGGGACCTGCACTGCGGGGGGGGGGGGCGGGGACCTGCACTGCGGGGGGGGGGGCGCGCGGATGGACTGCACTGCGGGGGGGGCGGCGCGATGGACCTGCACTGCGGGGGGGGGGGCGCGGCGCGATGGACCTGCACTGCGGGGGGGGGGCGGCGCGATGGACCTGCACTGCGGGGGGGGGGGGGGCGCGCGGCGCGATGGACCTGCACTGCGGGGGGGGGGGGGGCGGCGCGATGGACCTGCACTGCGGGGGGGGGGGGGGGGGGGGGCGGCGCGATGGACCTGCACTGCGGGGGGGGGGGGGCGGCGCGGTGGATCTGCACTGCGGGAGGGGGGGGGGCGGCGCGGTGGACCTGCACTGCGGGGGGGGGCGCGGCGCGATGGACCTGCACTGCGGAGGGGGGGGGCGGCGCGATGGACCTGCACTGCGGGGGGGGGGCGGCGCGCTGGACCTGCACTGCGGGGGGGGGGCGGCGCGATGGACCTGCACTGCGGGGGGGGGGGGGGCGGCGCGGTGGACCTGCACTGCGGGGGGGGGGCGGCGCGATGGACCTGCACTGCGGGGGGGGGGGGGCGTCGCGGTGGACCTGCACTGCGGGAGGGGGGGGGGCAACGCGATGGACCTGCACTGCGGGGGGGGGGGGCGGCGCGATGGACCTGCACTGCGGGGGGGGGGGGGGGGGCGCGGTGGACCTGCACTGCGGGGAGGGGGGGGGGGCGTCGCGGTGGATCTGCACTGCGGGGGGGGGGGGGGCGGCGCGGTGGATCTGCACTGCGGGGGGGGGGGGGGGGCAGCGCGGTGGACCTGTGGTTTTCCTGAACTTTGCCATCGATTGTCTATTATATCCTGCAGGTGTGACACACTTTCTGAAAGTGCACCAAACCGGCAGGTGATGGCAAAAGTCTATGACTTGCAGGTAACCCAAAGCTGCGGAATGAGTTTGAAAGCAGCCCATTAAGCCCTGCAGAACTGATATGCCCGAATATACACTGATTTTAGTAATGTACCTTTAATACCATTCAGGAAGCATCAGCATATGTGGCTCTGCTCCCTCCGCAGCCGCTTGCTTCGCTGGTTTCATTGAGAACACCGATGCTCTGGGATGGCGGGAAAACCTGTGATCTGGGCGTGTGAACCTGCTATCCCAAACCAGGAGGTCGTGGGTCACTGGTTGGGCACCCCTGCCGTACAGTTTGGTGAGTCTCTGAGCTGGCACCACTATCATATAAAGAACCCATTCCTGTGCTACAGAAAGAGGAGGCTGGAGGCCCAAGGACCTCCTTTCTTCATAATGTGGTGTTTTTTGGTCACCTTCCCCAGGACGTTGTTCTACCATCTCAGTCCTGAACTTTTCTCTCCATTTGGCTCCTCAACGTTTCTCTGTCAGCTTCATCTTCCTTTCAGCAGTCTGACTCCTTGTTCTTCATTCCTGAAGGTCCCTAGAAGACAACTCTTCATATGACCAAGCGAAGATTCCTCCTTTCCCAGTCATAACGCACCTCCGATTCCTGGGCTTCTTGGCCTCCGATTCCTGGGCTTCTTGGCCTCCGATTCCTGGGCTTCTTGGCCTCCGATTCCTGGGCTTCTTGGCCTCCGGCATCTCTTTTTCGGACCTGGAAGGCTGCAGGGTGGACAGTCGGGTCTGGTGTAATTCTGGCTTCAGTCAGAACGTTCTTCAGGCATCTCCTGGTTGGTCATCGTTGGCCGGTTGGCTGAATGTTGCTCTGTTGGGTGTCCCAATGTTCCAGAATACTTCCCTGAGATCACGTCCAATTCTGTTCTTGGAGTAGATCCCCCTCTGTTCTCACAAACCCCCATTGCTTGCTACAGAACTGAGGCATGCTGGGAGTGGGAGGGATTATAATGGGGCTGTTGTTACTACTTTGAGTCCAATCTACCCGAATGACCTCCTGTGTCCCCTAATGCAAAGGTTCTTATCCTCAGTCCTCAAGTACCCCAACAGTCCATGTTTGCAGGTTTTCCTTTATATTGCACAGGTGCTTTAATTGATTTTAGATTGGTTTTGGTATTTTGCACAGCTTTTTTTTTTTATCTAAGAGGAATTACCAAAACCTGGCCTGTTGGAGGTACTTGAGGACAAGGTTGAGAATCTCGGCCCTTAATGGACTCCAAGAAAAAGATTTTTTGAAGTCCAAAATCCTACATTTTCATTGTATAAAGGTGACCTTTAATTCTTCTTCTTCCTCCCGGCAGGTGGCTCAGCGATTCCGGGAACTCGTCAGTCTCTTCCAGACGGGCTGTGTTACCAGTTCAGACGAGGAGGAGGAAGAGGAGGATGCCGTAGTGATGGAGGAGAATGTGTCTGAACCGGAAGCTGCCCAGTCGGAGGAGGATTAATATGACATGGACACGCCCACTCTGAGGACAATCTATACAGCATGGACATGCCCACTGTGGACAGGATCAGTACGACAGACACACCCACTCTGCGGAGGATCACTGACATGGACACACCCACTCTGCATAGGATCACTGTGCCATGGACACACCCACTCTGAGGGGGGGATCGATCACTATGACATGGACACACCCACTCTGCATAGGATCATTGACATGGACACACCCACTCTGCGGAGGATCACTATGACATGGACACACCCACTCTGCGGAGGATCACTGTGCCATGGACACACCCACTCTGAGCGGGGATCACTATGACATGGGCACACCCAGTTTGAGGAGGATCACTATGACATGGGCACACCCACTCTGAGGAGGATCACTATGACATGGATACGCCCACTCTGAGGAGGATCACTATGACATGGATACGCCCACTCTGAGGAGGATCACTATGACATGGATACGCCCACTCTGAGGAGGATCACTATGACATGGATACGCCCACTCTGAGGAGGATCACTATGACATGGACACGCCCACACTGAGGAGGATCACTATGACATGGATACGCCCACTCTGAGGAGGATCACTATGACATGGACACATGATATTTGTACAGATTGTTTTTAGATTATATTATTTGTGACATTAAATTGTCAGTTTCTGGGTGATTGTAATTCTTGGATCCGGGTTTGTTCCTTTCCTGCGTTTGCATATTAGTCTTTTCTATGCCAGTCATGATGCAGGAATTGTCGCAGCGTCTGCTGTACATCATAATGACCTCATCACAGGGCGCCCATCGCAAGGACTCCATCTACAACTGAAGACGATCATCTAGAGCAGGGGTGCCCAACCAGTGGCCCGCGGAGCCCCTCTGCTGTGGCCCCCGCGGAGCCCCTCTGCTGTGGCCCCCGCGGAGCCCCTCTGCTGTGGCCCCCGCGGAGCCCCTCTGCTGTGGCCCCCGCGGAGCCCCTCTGCTGTGGCCCCCGCGGAGCCCCTCTGCTGTGGCCCCCGACCTCCTGCTGTGGGATTGAATAGAAAGAATACTGTTAAAGGTCAGTTTATTACTAGAATCACTGTGTGGGTATATATAGTGGGCATATCTGTTCTGCAGTGGTCACTGGGCTGCTTTCAAACTGATCGGCAGGTGCAGAGCGGGTTACTTGCGGGTTTTCCTGCACTGAGCCACAGACTTCTCTTATTACCGGCGAGTTTGGTGAGATTTCTGCACCAAACCTGCAGAATATAATAGCAGTCTATTGCAAACTGCAGGAAAGCCAAAGGTGCGCTGCGTTGCACAGGTGGTGCGGGTAAACCGCAGCACATCAGTGTGAAAGCAGCCTTGGACCCCTTTCACACTGTCAGTCCCACCAGTTGGACCCTCTAAGTCAGGGATCCTCAAACTACGGCCCTCCAGCTGTTGCAGAACTACACATCCCATGAGGCATTGTAAAACTCTGACATTCACAGACATGACTGGGCATGATGGGAATTGTAGTTCCTGAACAACTGGAGGGCCGCAGTTTGAAGACCCCTGTTCTAAGTAGTGGCAGACATAAACCGACTTGTGTTCTACCTCCAATCAGATCCTCTAATAAAGTATCATGGGCTGTGTCCGTGTCCGCGCTCCAAATGCAGAGTGGACACGGACATACCATCCACCCGCTCCTCACATTGTGGC
>CM053038.1:35859870-36104858 GCA_028564925.1 Lithobates sylvaticus
ACTGGGGGGGGGGGGGCGGCGCGATGGACCTGCACTGCGGGGGGGGGGGGGGCGGCGCGTGGACTGCACTGCGGGGGGGGGGGCGGATGGACCTGCCTGCGGGGGGGGGGGCGGCGCGATGGACTGCACTGCGGGGGGGGGGGGGGGCGGCCGCGATGGACCTGCACTGCGGGGGGGGGGGGCGGCGCGGTGGACCTGCACTGCGGGGGGGGGGGGGCGTGCGGTGGATCTGCACTGCGGGGAGGGGGGGGGGCGGGCGGTGGATACTGCACTGCGGGGGGGGGGGGGGGCGCGGGGTGGATCTGCACTGCTGGGGGGGGGGGGGGGGCAGCGCGGTGGACTGTGGTTTCCTGAACTTTGCCATCGATTGTCTATTATATCCTGCAGGTGTGACACACTTTCTGAAAGTGCACCAAACCGGCAGGTGATGGCAAAAGTCTATGACTTGCAGGTAACCCAAAGCTGCGGAATGAGTTTGAAAGCAGCCCATTAAGCCCTGCAGAACTGATATGCCCGAATATACACTGATTTTAGTAATGTACCTTTAATACCATTCAGGAAGCATCAGCATATGTGGCTCTGCTCCCTCCGCAGCCGCTTGCTTCGCTGGTTTCATTGAGAACACGATGCTCTGGGATGGCGGGGAAAACCCTGTGATTGGGCGTGTGAACTGCTATCCCAAACCAGGAGGTCGTGGGTCATGGTTGGGCACCCTGCGTACAGTTTGGTGAGTCTCTGAGCTGGCACCACTATCATATAAAGAACCCATTCCTGTGCTACAGAAAGAGGAGGTGGAGGCCAAGGACCTCCTTTCTTCATAATGTGGTGTTTTTTGGTCACCTTCCCCAGGACGTTGTTCTACCATCTCAGTCCTGAACTTTTCTCTCCATTTGGCTCCTCAACGTTTCTCTGTCAGCTTCATCTTCCTTTCAGCAGTCTGACTCCTTGTTCTTCATTCCTGAAGGTCCTAGAAGGACAACTCTTCATATGACCAAGCGAAGATTCCTCCTTTCCCAGTCATAAGACCTCGATCCCTGGGCTATTGGCTCGATTCCTGGGCTTCTTGGCCTCCGATTCCTGGGCTTCTTGGCCTCCGATTCCTGGGCTTCTTGGCCTCGTTTCCCTGGGCTTCTTGGCCTCCGGCATCTCTTTTTCGGACCTGGAAGGCTGCAGGGTGGACAGTCGGGTCTGGTGTAATTCTGGCTTCAGTCAGAACGTTCTTCAGGCATCTCCTGGTTGGTCATCGTTGGCGGTTGGCTGAATGTTGCTCTGTTGGGTGCCCCAATGTTCCAGAATACTTCCTGAGATCACGTCCAATTCTGTTCTTGGAGTAGATCCCCTCTGTTCTCACAAACCCCATTGCTTGCTACAGAACTGAGGCATGCTGGGAGTGGGAGGGATTATAATGGGGCTGTTGTTACTACTTTGAGTCCAATCTACCCGAATGACCTCCTGTGTCCCCTAATGCAAAGGTTCTTATCCTCAGTCCTCAAGTACCCCCAACAGTCCATGTTTGCAGGTTTTCCTTTATATTGCACAGGTGCTTTAATTGATTTTAGATTGGTTTTGGTATTTTGCACAGCTTTTTTTTTTTATCTAAGAGGAATTACCAAACCTGGCCTGTTGGAGGTACTTGAGGACAAGGTTGAGAATCTCGGCCTTAATGGACTCCAAGAAAAAGATTTTTTGAAGTCCAAAATCCTACATTTTCATTGTATAAAGGTGACCTTTAATTCTTCTTCTTCCTCCCGGCAGGTGGCTCAGCGATTCCGGGAACTCGTCAGTCTCTTCCAGACGGGCTGTGTTACCAGTTCAGACGAGGAGGAGGAAGAGGAGGATGCCGTAGTGATGGAGGAGAATGTGTCTGAACCGGAAGTGCCCAGTCGGAGGAGGATTAATATGACATGGACAGCCCACTCTGAGGAAAATCTATACAGCATGGACATGCCACTGTGGACAGGATCAGTACGACAGACACACCCACTCTGCGGAGGATCACTGACATGGACACACCCACTCTGCATAGGATCACTGTGCCATGGACACACCCACTCTGAGGGGGGGATCGATCACTATGACATGGACACACCCACTCTGCATAGGATCATTGACATGGACACACCCACTCTGCGGAGGATCACTATGACATGGACACACCCACTCTGCGGAGGATCACTGTGCCATGGACACACCCACTCTGAGCGGGGATCACTATGACATGGGCACACCCAGTTTGAGGAGGATCACTATGACATGGGCACACCCACTCTGAGGAGGATCACTATGACATGGATACGCCCACTCTGAGGAGGATCACTATGACATGGATACGCCCACTCTGAGGAGGATCACTATGACATGGATACGCCCACTCTGAGGAGGATCACTATGACATGGATACGCCCACTCTGAGGAGGATCACTATGACATGGACACGCCCACACTGAGGAGGATCACTATGACATGGATACGCCCACTCTGAGGAGGATCACTATGACATGGACACATGATATTTGTACAGATTGTTTTTAGATTATATTATTTGTGACATTAAATTGTCAGTTTCTGGGTGATTGTAATTTTGGATCGGATTTGTTCCTTTCCTGCGTTTGCATATTAGTCTTTTTTATGCCAGTCATGATGCAGGAATTGTCGCAGCGTCTGCTGTACATCATAATGACCTCATCACAGGGCGCCCCTCGCAAGGACTCCATCTACAACTGAAGACGATCATCTAGAGCAGGGGTGCCCAACCAGTGGCCCGCGGAGCCCTTGCTGTGGCCCCCGCGGAGCCCTTGCTGTGGCCCCGCGGAGCCCCTCTGCTGTGGCCCCGCGGAGCCCTCTGCTGTGGCCCCGCGGAGCCCCTCTGCTGTGGCCCCGCGGAGCCCTCTGCTGTGGCCCCGACCTCCTGCTGTGGGATTGAATAGAAAGAATACTGTTAAGGTCAGTTTATTACTAGAATCACTGTGTGGGTATATATAGTGGGCATATCTGTTCTGCAGTGGTCACTGGGCTGCTTTCAAATGAACTGAATTCAGGTGCAGACGGTCGCGGATGACTCTTATGCGGGGTTTTCATCCTGCACTGAGGTCCAAAGACTTCTCTTATAACCTTGGCGAGTTTGGAGAAATTTGGCTAAGCACCCAAACCTGGGCAGACTTATAGATATAAAGACTGCCCAATCCTATTGCAAACTGCATGGACAAGTGCCAAAGTGGTTCGTCTGCGTTTTGGCACTACGTGTGTCTGGAGGAGTGAGAGTTTTTTTGTAACAACGCAAGCAGAGTCACAACAGTGTGAAACAGCAGCCTTGGACCCATTATGCACACTGTCAGTCACCACCAAGGTTAGGACCCTCTAAGTCATGGATCCTCAAACAACGGCCCTCCATGCTGTTGCAGCATCCACACAATGACCCATAAGCATTGTAAAACTCTGACATATATTTCACAGACATGACAGGGCATTGATGGAATTGTAGTTCCTGAACAACTGGAGGGCCGCAGTTTGAAGACCCCTGTTCTAAGTAGTGGCAGACATAAACCGACTTGTGTTCTACCTCCAATCAGATCCTCTAATAAAGTATCATGGGCTGTGTCCGTGTCCGCGCTCCAAATGCAGAGTGGACACGGACATACCATCCACCCGCTCCTCACATTGTGGCCCGCGACCGGTTACCAAGTTGCTTAACCACTTCAATACAGGGCTTTTAAACACCCTTCCTTACCAGAGCACTTTTTGCGATTCGGCGCTGCGTCGCTTTAACTAACAATTGCGCGGTCGTGCGACGTTACACCCAAACAAAAATTGACGTCCTTTTTGTTCCCACAAATAGAGCTTTCTTTTGGTGGTATTTGATCGCCTCTGCGGTTTTTATTTTTTGCGCTATAAACAAAAGAAAGAGCGACAATTTTGAAACTAAAAAAAAACAATAATATTTTTGTATATAATAAATATCCCATTTATTTTTAAAATAAAAAACTATTTTTTTCCTCAGTTAAGGCCGATACGTATTCTTCTACATATTTTTGGTAAAAAAATCGCAATAAGCGTATATTGATCGCTTTGCGCAAAAGTTATAGCGTCTACAAAATAGGGGAAGAATTTATTGAATTTATTTTTTCTTTTTTACTTACTAGTAATGGCGGCGATCTGCGAATTATTTTTTTTTTTTCGTGACTGCGACATTGCGGCGGACATTCGGACACTTTTGACACACATTTTTGGAACCATTCACATTTACACAACGATCGTTGCTCTAAAATTGCAATGATTACTGTGTAAATGTGACTGGCAGGGAAGGGGTTAACACTAGAGGGCGCTGGAGGGGTTAATGTGTTCCCTAATAGAAGTGATTCTAACTGTGGGGGGGAGGGGACTCACAAGGGGAGGAGACTGATCATGTGTTCCTCCGTACTGGGATCACATGATCGGTCTCCTCCCCTGCTGACAGGACGTGGAGCTGTGTGTTTACACCCCATCATTACACACACACAGCTCCGCGGTCCCGCACGGTCCCGTTGTTTTATAGGGCAATCGCGGGTGCCCGGCGGACATCGCGGGCCGCCGGGCACTCGCACCGGGTCCCGAGCGATGCCCCCCAGGCGGCCGGGAATCCGAGGACGTCATATGACGCCCACCCAGGATGGTAGATACACCCTGTGGGCGTCATATGACAATACAGCGGTATTGAAGTGGTTAAGTGGCCCTCGCTCTTCAAAAAGGTTTGGGCACCCCTGATTTAGAGGGAGCGAAGATTTTGTTCCTGCATTCTGACCTTTACCCTTCCATCAGAATTCAAGACATCTGGGAGTGTCCAGTTGTCTGGCTCCATCCCCCACCCCCCTACAGGAACTAGTATTAATCAGCTGGAATTGCAGTGCATGGTGGGGGATGAAGGCATCTGAAAGTGTAAAATGCTGAAGATTCTTGTGAAGAGGTTGTGGATCAGGAAGATGGGACACATAGGGGGTCCCCCAGAGAGGTCATAGATATGGGGGGGGGGGGGTTCAATGCAGTTGTAGATGAGGAAGATGGGAAGCTTTGGCCCTCCCAAAGAGGTCATAGATCAGGAAGATGGGAAGCTTGGGGCCCCCCAGTGAGGTGGAAGATGGGAAGCTTGGGGCCCCCCAGTGGGGTGGAAGATGGGAAGCTCAGGGCCCCCCAGTGAGGTGGAAGATGGGAAGCTTTGGCCCTCCCAAAGAAGTCATAGATCAGGAAGATGAGATGCTTGGGGCCTCTCCAAGAGGTCGTCGATTGGGAATCTTGGGGCTCTCCCAAAAGGCCGTAGATCAGAAAGGTAGGAAACTTGGGGCCCCCCAGAGAGGTTGTAGTTTAGGAAGATGGGAAGCTTGGGCCCCCTCGAGAAGTCGTAAATCTGGAAAATGGGAGCGCTTTGGGGGGCCCCCTAGAGAGAGTGTAGATTGGGAAACTTGGGGGGGCCCCAGAGAAGTTGTAGATTGGGAAGCTTGGGGCACCCCAAAGAGGCCGAAGATCAGAAAGGTAGGAAACTTGAGGTCATAAATCAGGAAGATGGGAAGCTCGGGGCTCCCCAGTGGGGTGGAAGATGGGAAGCTCGGGGCTCCCCAGTGGGGTGGAAGATGGGAAGCTCGGGGCCCCCCAGTGGGGTGGAAGATGGGAAGCTCGGGGCCCCCCAGTGAGGTGGAAGATGGGAAGCTTGGGGCCCCCCAGTGAGGTGGAAGATGGGAAGCTTGGGGCCCCCAGAGAGGTGAGTATAACTTTTTTTTCCCCCCCGATATGTTGCTTTAATAAATGATATGTCTGTATATTCCATTAAAAAGGTTGTCGTTTTGGCAGTAATTGGGCACCAGATACAATTCTTAAATGATACACGTTGGGGCCCTTAGTCGGGTCACAGTTCATCACCTGTGTGGGGACCCCAGGCAGCTTCCCCCTCGCCTTGTATTTCTCCTGTCTGGGACTCGGAACCGGTCCGGTGGAAGAAACCAGCGATGGGGCTGAGGTGCTGAATCGCCACCATCAGTACAGAACGTGTCATCACAGGCACCCAGAATATTAGTAGAGGGGGTTGGGGCATTCATGGTGACTACAGGAAACTGACACGAGACAACATGGCGCCTCCCCTGCAGAACCTGTCAGCTGCTCCTCCACAGATAGAGCCGGAGAATAATTGAGGGAATCCAACACTCTGCATTGACACGCTATGTCCCTAAGGCCCCTTTCACACCGGGGCGTTTTTCATGCGGTACAGCGCTAAAAATAGCACCTGTTCACCGCATGAAAAAAATCCGGCCCCTTTAACTCCCGTGTGAAAGCCGGCTGTCCTTAAAAGCCATTAAAGGCAACAACTGTGAAGCAGGATGGTAATAAATCGGTCCTTGAGACAGAAGATCTTCTGGTGATCCTCAGACTCCATCAATAAGGATCACTGGAATGACCTCTTATTTTGATCAGACAGGGGAGGAACAGAATAAGTGGGGGGATCCCACAGAGCGTCCAGTAGAGGAATCATCGGGTGTCCCTCACCTGGTCCTGAAACATCTGTCTGTAGGAACCATTCCCTGTCTATAGTAAAGGAAGGCCGTACATGCTGACTTACTGGGGTGCCGTCTTTTTCTGTATAGCTTTGGAGGTTATCGGAAACCTTCCAGACTGAGCCCCCGGTATGTGGAGGTTCGGGTTGAAGTTGTGTTTTCAGCACCTGCCCCCCCCCCACACCTGTGGAAGAAGGGGCACTCTTATCCACAAGGCTGCGCTCTTTTGTTTATCCAGCTGCATCCTTCAGTTATTGCCCTTTCCGACATTTGGGTGCTCGTCGCCCCCTGTAGCCTTCAGCCGGGACCTTTGAATTGTCTTTTCACCCTTCTGATATCGATGCATCTCCTCAGTTGTCTGGTTCCCCACACAATGACCCTCCACTTCCTACCTAAAGAGTGGTATCCTAATTCAACCCCTACTGCCCCCTGCAGGAGGATTCTTTACCCTCACATGTGGTTGTACCCCTTGTGGTATATAATAATCCTCAGTCCTATCCCTCTTCTGAGACCTTCATCTACAAGGCTGAAGATGATGAGTTGAGGAAGGACCTGACCCTGCTTACAGCCCCGGCCCCTTTGTGATTTCTACTGTCATCGACTCGGCACCCCCTCCCTGAAGAGGGTAGATTTTCAGGAATCCAAACCCTTCTGAGATATCTTGTCAGCAGACCTGGTCTGGATATGGCTTTCTAGGCATCCAATGCTGGTAACCCAACAAGGAGGGTGGTTCAGCTCAAGCCCCCATTAAGGAGGTCCACCCCCTGTTGACCTCTGACCCCATTCTGTGTTTGTCCCTTCTCCCTGTCTTGAGGGAAGTCCTTCTAGTACCCCTTCTTGGGTGGACTTATTTTCTGTTTCCTCTTTGTTTGAGGAGTTGGACTCTGGATGGGAAAAGACTTCCATGTGGTCTCCTTGGACCAAGAAGTCTTGCGTTCAATTTGCTGGTCCCTGGTGGAGGATAGGGACCCACCATAGCAGATCTTCTCTGACAAGGGCATCCCCATGCTTGGGACATTCATCTCATAGTACCAAATACTTAGTTGTTTTTTTCTGTGTGTTAATAATCTGATCTAAACTTGATGTCACCTTCTTCTGTAGGACCTTCACCCTTCTTTAGGAGCACTTCCTGTATCGGGTCGAGTGCAATTCAAAAATGCATTTTTTAGAGACAAAGCGCCACCTTTTGGTTCTCTGGATCCCTTTGATGGCAATTCTCTGTCCAGGTTCCTCCGCGGTTGTCCTTGGTCATGGCAACTCCCGTCTTGCAAAGAGCTTTGATACAACCGGCCATCCTTTAGATACCTTTGACATGCAGCTGGTACCCCAATGTTCTTGGATCTGTCAGTGACTGTTATCTACCCCCCCACCCAGTTGGTGACAGTATCTTCCTCCCGGCAAGTGCCTCACCCAGTCCGGGAACTCATTAGTCTCTGCTGGATGGGCTTCCTCACCAGCTTAATGATGATAAGGACCGACAGGACACGCCCAGCCTGGGGAGTGTCAACGTGACAGGACACGCCCAGCCTGGGGAGTGTCAACGTGACAGGACACGCCCAGCCTGGGGAGTGTCACCGTGACAGGACACGCCCAGCCTGGGGAGTGTCACCGTGACAGGACACGCCCAGCCTGGGGAGTGTCAACGTGACAGGACACGCCCAGCCGGGGGGGGGGGGAGAGGACCAACGTGACGGAACACACCCAGCCGGGGGGGGAGGACCAACGTGACGGAACACGCCCAGCCGGGGGGGGGGGGGAGGACCAACGTGACGGAACACGCCCGGGGGGGGTGAGGACAATGGGGGCAATGTGACAGACACGCCCAGCCTGAGGAGGACCTACAGGCCAGAACACGCCCAGCCGGGGTGGGGGGGGGAGAACCAATGTGACCGGACACGCCCAGCCTGGATAGGACCAATGTGACACAGACAGACTATTGCTCTTAGAATATTTTATTTGCTCTGGCGGTCAGTTTCTGGTTGTGGATTGGGCGGTGTTGATGGCGGGTCGCACTGCAGGCGTCAGTCATCGCTGTCCTCACCTTCGTGCATCTGGTAGCACCGAGCGAGGCTGCGCAGCTCATCGATGGCTTCCTTCAATTCCTCCTCTTCTATGCCGGCCGTGGAAAAATTGGCCGAACGTCTGACGTCCATCTTGGTGACCTCATCACACAACGAGCGAAGACTGAGCTGGAGGGCGCTGGAGGAGTGCAGGGCGGCCATGACAGGAACTCCGCCTACAACTAAAGAACACGATTGTCACTGCCAGAGAGATCGGGGGGGCTCCAGAGAAGTCAGAGATCAGGGAGACTCGGGGGGGGGCCCCAGAGAAGTCAGAGATCAGGGAGACTCGGGGGGGGGGGGGGTCCCAGAGAAGTCAGAGATCAGGGAGACTCAGGGGGGGGTCCCAGAGAGGTCAGAGATCAGGGAGACTCGGGGGGGGGGCCCCAGAGAAGTCAGAGATCAGGGAGACTCAGGGGGGCCCCAGAGAAGTCAGAGATCAGGGAGACTCGGGGGGGGGGCCCAGAGAGGTCAGAGATCAGGGAGACTCAGGGGGGCCCCAGAGAAGTCAGAGATCAGGGAGACTCAGGGGGGGTCCCCCGAGAGGTCAGAGATCAGGGAGACTCGGGGGCCCAGAAGTCAGAGATCAGGAGATCGGGGGGTCCCAGAGAGGTCAGAGATCAGGGGAGACTCGGGGGGCCCGAGAGTCAGAGATTCGGGGGGGCCCAGAGAAGGTCAGAGATCAGGGAGACTCGGGGGGGGGTCCCAGAGAGGTCAGAGATCAGGGAGACTCGGGGGGGGGGTCCCGAGAGGAGATTCAGGGATCGGGGGGGGCCAGAGAGGGCGAGACAGGGAGACTCGGGGGGGGGGCCCCAGAGAAGGTCAGAGATCAGGGAGACTCAGGGGGGGTCCCAGAGAGGTCAGAGATCAGGGAGACTCGGGGGGGGGGGGGGGTCCCAGAGAGGTCAGAGATCAGGGAGACTCGGGGGGGGGGCCCTAGAGAGGTCAGAGATCAGGGAGACTCAGGGGGGGGGCCCTAGAGAGGTCAGAGATCAGGGAGACTCGGGGGGGGGGGGTCCCAGAGAAGTCGGAGATCAGGGAGACTCAGGGGGGGGGGGGCCCAAGAGAGGTCAGAGATCAGGGAGACTCGGGGGGGGGGGTCCCAGAGAAGTCAGAGATCAGGGAGACTCGGGGGGGGGGGGGCCCCTAGAGAGGTCAGAGATCAGGGAGACTCGGGGGGGGGGGGTGCAGAGAAGTCAGAGATCAGGGAGACTCAGGGGGGGGGGGCCCAGGGGGGTCCAGGGGGGTCCCAGAGAGGTCAGAGATCAGGGAGACTCGGGGGGGGGGGCCCTAGAGAGGTCAGAGATCAGAGAGACTCAGGGGGGCCCCAGAGAAGTCAGAGATCAGGGAGACTCAGGGGGCCCCCCAGAGAAGTCAGAGATCAGGGAGACTCAGGGGGGGGGGGCCCTAGAGAGGTCAGAGATCAGGGAGACTCAGGGGGGGGGGGGCCCTAGAGAAGTCAGAGATCAGGGAGACTCAGGGGGGGGGGGGCCCTAGAGAGGTCAGAGATCAGAGAGACTCGGGGGGGGGGGCCCAGAGAGGTCAGAGATCAGGGGGACTCGGGGGGGGGGGGGTCCCCAGAGAGGTCAGAGATCAGGGGGACTCGGGGGGGGGCCCAGAGAAGTCAGAGATCAGGGGGACTCGGGGGGGGGGGGGAGGGTCTCGGGGGGGGGGTCCCAGAGAGGTCAGAGATCAGGGGGACTCGGGGGGGGGGGGGTCCCAGAGAGGTCAGAGATCAGGGGGACTCGGGGGGGGGGGTCCCAGAGAGGTCAGAGATCAGGGGGACTCGGGGGGGGGGTCCCAGAGAGGTCAGAGATCAGGGAGACTCGGGGGGGGGGGCCCAGAGAGGTCAGAGATCAGGGAGACTCGGGGGGGGGGCCCAGAGAAGTCAGAGATCAGGGAGTGGGGGGGGGGGCCCTAGAGAGGTCAGAGATCAGGGAGACTCGGGGGGGGGGGCCCCAGAGAGGTCAGAGATCAGGGGGACTCGGGGGGGGGGGCCCAGAGAGGTCAGAGATTCTTGCTACAGACGGAAAATGACCCCCCAGGTGGGGGGATGGGCGGCACTGGGTCGGGAGAGGATGGGGGGAGGGGTCTGTGTGGCCCCCCCGTACCTGAATGGTGACTACAGGAGCCACAGACACAACATGGCGGCTCACCTGTGGAATCTGTCAGTGGCTCCTCCTCCGTGCCGCCATCTTTGGTGATATGTCGGGAGAAGAACTGCGGGAATGTGGGGCCCAACGTGCAGGGGGCCCCGAGGAGGTGGGAGACGCTGTGCAGGGAGGGAAATTCAACAGAATAAGTCTCAGTGATGATCCAACACTCCCCTCCCCCCATCCAAATATCACCACCTGCTACCCATCACCCCCCCCCCCCCCCCCAACATCATTCTACCCCTCCCCCCATCCAAAAATCACCACCTGCTACCCATCACCCCCCCCCCCCAACATCATTCTACCCCTCCCCCCATCCAAAAATCACCACCTGCTACCCATCACCCCCCAACATCAGTCACAGACCTGAGTGTGCGGGGGTAGGCGGCAGACAGGTAACATTGGAGGACCTCCTCTCCGCTGGCACACGCGTGGAGAGCTGACGGCGGCCGAGTCCCGGCAGGGAGGGAGCTGAGGGCGGCACACAAGAGAGGTAAGGAAAGGAGTTTCATCAGTTCAGCATTGTCATTGACCCCGCCCACACCAATCCCGTACCTGATCTGCTGCCGTCTAGGGATTCCTCTCAGCACCACCGACTGGGAGAAGAGCGGAGCGCCGTCCGCGCATGCTGACAGAGAGCGCCATGGAGGAGAGGTCATGTAAGGAAGGAGAGCGTCCGGGAGGAAGGAGGAGGAGCCAATCGGGAACGGGAGTGAGCAGGACGCAGTCAGTACCTGAAGAGACAGCAACTCATGTGATGCCCACAACGCCGAGGACCACCCACCCTGGGCACCATTCTACCCCCTCACCACCCACACTGGGCACCATTCTACCCCCTCACCACCACCCACACTGGGCACCATTCTATCCACTCACCACCACCCACACTGGACACCATTCTACCCCCTCACCACCACCCACCCTGGGCACCATTCTACCCCCTCACCACCCACACTGGGCACCATTCTACCCCCTCACCCCCCCCCCCACCCACACTGGGCACCATTCTCCACACTGGGCACCATTCTACCCCCTCGCCACCCACACTGGGCACCATTCTACCCCCTCACCACAACACACTGGGACACCATTCTACCCCCTCACCACCACCCACACTGGGCACCATTCTACCCCCCTCACCACCACCCACACTGGGCACCATTCTACCCCCTCACCACCACCCACACTGGGCACCATTCTACCCCCTCACCACCACCCACGCTGGGCACCATTCTACCCCCCTCACCACCACCCACACTGGGCACCATTCTACCCCCTCACCACCACACCACGCTGGGCACCATTCTACCCCTCACCACCACCCAACACTGGGCCACCATTCTACCCCCTCACCAACTCACACATGGGCACCATTCTAACCCCCTCACCACCCCCCACACCTGGGCAACCATTCTAACCCCCTCACCACCACCTCAACAGCTGGGCACCATTCTAACCCCTTTCACCACCACCCACGCTGGGCACCATTTCCTACCCTCTCACCCCCCACCACCCACGCTAGGGCACATTCTATCCATCACCACCCGTGGGCACCAACAACACCTACACTGGGCACCATTAACTACCCTCACCTCCCCCACACCAGGGCCCCCATTCTACCCTCACCACCACCCCAGTGGGCACTTCTATCCACTCACTCGCCACCTCACGCTGGGCACCATTCTACCCCTCGCAACCACTACACTGGGCCCAATCTAACCCCCTTCAGCAACTCCCAACACTGGGCACCATTCTATACCACTCACTCGCCACCCACACAGAGGCGCCATTCTACCCCTCCCTCGGCCACCCACTCTGGGCGCCATTCTTACCACACACCACCCATGGCACCATTCTACCCCTCGCCACCACACCACACTGGGCACCAATTTACACCCTCACCACGTCAACCACAATTGGGCACCATGCTAACTCACCACACCCACTTGGGCACCATTTTCTCCCCCCCTCACCACCACCCCTCTGGGCACCATCACCCCATCACCACCACCACATGGGCACCCATTCTAACCCCTCACCACACCCACCCTGGGCACCATTTACCCCCCCCGCCACACTGAGGACCATTCTACCCCTCACCACCACCCACGCTGGGCACCATTCTACCCCCCTCACCACCACCCACGCATGGGCACCATGCTACCACCCTCACACACCCACACGGGCACCATTCTACCCATCACCACCACCCGCTGGGGCAACAATTCAACCCCCTCACCAATAAAAAACCCACACTGTCGCACCATTTCTACCCCCCTCACCACCACCCACACTGGGCACCATTCTACCCCCTCACCACCACCCACACTGGGCACCATTCTACCCCCTCACCACCACCCACACTGGGCACCATTCTACCCCCTCACCACCACCCACACTGGGCACCATTCTACCCCCTCACCACCACCCACGCTGGGCACCATTCTACCCCCTCACCACCACCCACGCTGGGCACCATTCTACCCCCTCACCACCACCCACGCTGGGCACCATTCTACCCCCGCACCACCACCCACACTGGGCACCATTCTACCCCCCTCACCACCACCCACGCTGGGCACCATTCTACCCCCTCACCACCACCCACGCAGGGCACCATACAACCCCCCCCACCTTCTACCACCCCACCCCTACCCCCCCCCACCCCCCCCCCCCCCCCCCCACCCGCCCCCCCCATTAACCACTACCATCCTCCTCTTCACCACCCCCATTCTGGGCAACCCCCCCCCACCTTCTACCCCCCTACCCCCCACCCCCCCCCCCCATTCTACCCCACCCCATCTACCCCTACCACCCCATTCTACCCCCCCCCTCTACCACCCCCCCATATAACGCTGGCAACCCCCACCATCTAAACCTCCTAACCTACCTACCACGCCCCCCACCCCCCAACCCCAACTACCTACCCCAAAACCCATACCCCGACCCCCCCACCCCCCACTACCCCCGCACCATAAACCTCTACCCACCCCCACCCGCCCCCCCACCCACCCCACAAGACCCCCCCCCCCTCTAGCCACGCCTCACCCACCCACCTACCTCTACATCTCCCACCCCCTCTATCTACCCCCCATCGTAATTCTAACCCCCCCCATCTCTAACCCCCCCCCCTACCCCCCCCCCCCTTCCCCTCGCCCCCCTACCCCCCCCCTATACGCCCCCCCACCCAAAACCATTCTACCCCCCCACTACCCTCTACCCCCCATCACCACCCCCCTAAAAACCCCCCAACCTACCCCCCCCACCCTACCACCCCCACCCTACCCCCCCTCTAACCCCCCCCCACCATTCTACCTCCTAACACCTAACCCTACCCCACCCACCCACCCTCCCCCCCCACATTCTACCCTAAACCCCCCCCTAACCCCCACCTCCTACCTCTACCCGCCACCCAACCCTACCTACCCCACCGCTACCCCCAATACCTCTAACCCCCCCCCACCTACCCCCCTGACCCCCCCCCCTAACCCTCTACCCACCCACCTGGGCTACCCCCCCCATCTACCCCCCCCCTAACCCTAAATCACCCCTGGGCAACCCTCTAACCTCACCCCCCTCAACACCCCCCCCCCCCCCCCCCCTCCTACCCCCCCCCCCCCCCCCCCCTACCCTTTCTACCAAAACCCACCCCGCCACCCCACCCCCACCCCCCATTCCCCTACCCCAACACCACCCACCCCCTCACCCAACCCCGCCCCACCCAACCCTACGCCACCCCCACCACCCTGGGCTTACCAATTTCACCCTACCTCCCTAAACCATTCTACCCCCCCGCCACCCCAACCCCCAATCTACCCCTCTACCAACCCAACCCCCCCTACCCCCCCCATTCTAACCCCCCCCTACCACCCCTTCTACCACCCCTCATTCGTACCATTCTAAACCACCCCCTACCCCTCAACCCTTCTACCCCACCCAACCCCCCTACCCCCACTATACCTCGATAACCACCCCCCCCAACCCCCCCCACCCTACCTTCTACCCCCCCCCCCCCCACCCCCCCCCCACCTACCACCCTGGATCTAACCCCCCCCTCTATTCTAAACCCCCTAATTCTCCCCCTACCCCTACCCCCCAACCCTTTCTACCCCCTAACCCCCCTACCACCCTTCTAACTAACCCCCTCTACCAACCACCCCCCCTACCCAAAACTGGGCACCACCCCTACCACCCTACCCCCTTAACCCCCCCCCCACCCACTACTGGGCACCACCTCTACCCCCTCACCACACCATTCTAAAACAAAAACTCTACCACCCCCCCTAATAACCCCCCCTCCACCCCCCAACCCATAACCCACCCCACCTGGGCAACCCTCTACCCCCCCCGCTACCCCTCACCACACCCCAAAACCCCCACTCTACAACTACCTCTAAACCGCACCACCCGTCTACCCCACCAAAACCACCCCCCCACAACCACCTTCTACACCCCTTCTAACCATCCACCCCCCTCTAACCCCCCATTCTACCCTAACCCCCCCTTCACCCTGGGCCACCTACTACCCCCACCCCCTAACCAACCACCTACCCCCAACCAAACCACCCCGCCCCACCCCACCCACTACGCCCCCTTCAAAACCACCAACCAACCCCCCTTCTACCCCCTACCCCCCTTCTACCACCCGCTCAACCCCCCCCTACCCCAACCTACCCCCCCCCTTCTACCCCACAACCCCCCCCCCCCAACCTAACCTACCTAACCCACCCCCCCACCACCGCCCCCCCTCCCTTCTAAACCCCACCCCCCCCCCCCCTACACCATTCTACCCCTACCAATACCCCGCAAACCAACCCTACCCGCCACCACCACCCCCCCCCCCCTACCCCCCCACCGCTACCCCACCAACCCACCCCCCACCCCCCTCACCACCACCCACGCTGGGCACCATTCTACCCCCTCACCACCACCCACGCTGGGCACCATTCTACCCCCTCACCACCACCCACGCTGGGCACCATTCTACCCCACCCTCACCACCACCCACGCTGGGCACCATTCTACCCCCCTCACCACCACCCACGCTGGGCACCATTCTATCCACTCACACTGGGCGCCATTCTACCCCCCCCCCCCACACACACTGGGCACCATTCTACCCCCTCACCACCCACACTGGGCACCATTCTACCCCCCTCACCACCCACACTGGGCACCATTCTACCCCCTCGCCACCAACTCTGGGCACCATTCTACCCCCTCGCCACCCACACACACTGGGCACCATTCTACCCCCCCCCCACACTGGGCACCATTCTACCCCCTCACCACCCACCCACACTGGGCACCATTCTACCCCCTCACCACCACCCACGCTGGGCACCATTCTACCCCCCTCACCACCACCCACGCTGGGCACCATTCTACCCCCCTCACCACCACCCACGCTGGGCACCATTCTACCCCCTCACCACCACCCACGCTGGGCACCATTCTACCCCCTCACCACCACCCACGCTGGGCACCATTCTATCCACTCACCACCACCCACACTGGGCACCATTCTACCCCCTCGCCACCCACCCTGGGCACCATTCTACCCCCTCGCCACCCACACTGGGCACCATTCTACCCCCTCGCCACCCACCCTGGGCACCATTCTACCCCCTCGCCACCCACACTGGGCACCATTCTACCCCCCTCGCCACCCACACTGGGCGCCATTCTACCCCCCTCGCCACCCACACTGGGCGCCATTCTACCCCCCTCGCCACCCACACACACTGGGCACCAATCTACCCCCCCAACCCTACCCCCTCTACCCCCCCCCCAACCCCCCCCCACCCAACACCACACACACTGGGCACCATTCTACCCCCCCCCCCCCCACACACACACTGGGCACCATTCTACCCCCTCACCACCCCCACTGGGCACCAGTCTACCCCTTCACCACCCACTGGGCACCATTCTACCCCCTCACCACCCACTCTGGGCACCATTCTACCCCACCCACCACCACCCACATTGGGCGCCAGTACACCCACCTTCCTTCCGCTGAAGCTCAGAGTCTCCAGTAGGTGTGACATAGATAGGGTGGAGGAGGGGAGTCGGTATGGAGCAGTCAGAGTGTCCAGAGCCGCCGCCAAAACCGCACTGCTGTGATACCGCCAACCGGCCTGCAAGAAAGAAAGAGTGTGATCAGTGCATGGGGGGGGGGGGGGCATAGAGTGGGGGAGGGGAGCCACAGTGTACCGGGGAGGGGGGGGACACGGGCCTGGTACATAGAGGGGGGGGGGGGGAGCCACAATGTACCGGGGAGGGGGGGGGGGGTGGGCACAGGCCTGGTACATGGGGGGGGGAGGGGAGCCGGGCACACTGGCCTGGTAGAGTGGGGTGGGGGGGGGGGGGCAGTTTGGATACTTACATTGTAGATCAGGTGAGGGAAGGCGGCGGGGGCTCCAGGTCTCCGCCCTAAACTGGAGTTCAGGGTCAGTGGACAGAAGGCGGAGCTATGAGCGGTCAGGGCCACCAGGGACATCACACAGTTCATCAGCTGGTAGGTACTGGTGTGCGGGTCCTGGGGGGAGGGAAGAAGAGCAGACAATGACTCCATGCCCCTCCCTAGAGGACAGCTTGTGGCTCCTCCTCTTTCTGAAGACAGGCTGATCTCTCCCCCCACCCCCATTTCCCCTCACACTTTGGTCCTCCTCCTCCCCCTTCCCGGGGACAGTCCAGTCATCCCCCTCCCCCCAGGGACAGTCCAGTGCTCCTCCTCCCCCGGTGCCCCTCCCCCGCACTCACCCTATGCTCTGACAGTACTGGACTTGTTCCGAAGCTCAGGATGCCGCGCCCGGGGTACTCATCGTGTATCAGCTCTGCCATCTTGGCTCCGGCCCCCGAGAAGCCGTTGTGCGTGTCGCAGAGAATGTGGAATCCCTGGAGTGGGAGAAGAGAAGTCAGTCCTGGTTCCTCTCCCCCTCCCCCACACTGCCACCTCACCCACCTGCAGGTAGTCGCACTCCTCGGAGAAGAAACGCAGCCGGTCCTCCACCTCCTCCTGATGAGACACACCCCTGAGGAGCGACTCGCCTTGGCTGAACGATTCCAGGCTGCCCATGTTCCTGCACACAGGAGACGACATGAAACCGCCAACCAATCCCTGCACACCGAGCGGGTCTTGTGACCTCACTCCCACAATCCACCCACAGCCGCCTCCCCCACCCCCCCTCGCTCACCCGCCACTGCCATGGCTCAGCATACACAGAGACTTGGGGTGGAGTTGAGTGCAAAGGTAGTCAGACCACACCCTATCCTGTGTGATTGGCTGATGGGGCTCTTCCCTGATGTCCAGAGTGGCTCCTCCCCCTGCCAGACCTACAAAAGGGTAAAGAGAAAAAAAATCCATCATATGATGTCACCCGACATGAGGCCACACCCCCCATAAATATGTCACCTGACACCGAGGCCACACCCCCACATAAATATGTCACCTGACGAGGCCACACCCCCTATAAATATGTCCGGACACAAGGCCACACCCCCTATAAATATGTCCCGACACTAGGCCACACCCCCTATAAATATGTCCCGACACTAGGCCACACCCCCTATAAATATGTCACCTGATAACGAGGCCACCCCCCCATAAATATGTCACCTGACAACGAGGCCACCCCCCCATAAATATGTCACCTGACAACGAGGCCACCCCCCCATAAATATGTCACCTGACAACGAGGCCACCCCCCCCCCATAAATATGTCACCTGACGAGGCCACCCCCCCATAAATATGTCACCTGATAACGAGGCCACACCCCCCCTATAAATATGTCACCTGATAACGAGGCCACACTCCCCCCATAAATGTCACATGACGAGGCCACACCCCCATAAATATGTCACCTGACACTGAGCAAACCCCCGGCATCCTAGAAATATGATGTCATGACACTGAGGGCCCCACTGCATCCTATAAACACAAATCCCTCCCCCCCACCAATTTATAAATGGAATTTCTGCTCCCCTCCCCCCAGAGATATACAAAGAAGAACAGAAGACTCACCCTTCTCTCTGCTGCCTCCCCCTTTCGAAGCTCCGCCCTGATGAGACACAGACAGTTCACATTTCAGAATTCCCATCCGATAACGGACCTGACAGGCTTATCCTAATACCCCGCCCTCCATCCCTGGAGTGGTCACACCCCCTCCAATACCCCGCCCTCCATCCCTGGAGTGGTCACACCCCCTCCAATACCCCGCCCTCCATCCCTGGAGTGGTCACACCCCCTCCAATACCCCGCCCTCCATCCCTGGAGTGATGACACCCCCTCCAATACCCCGCCCTCCATCCCTGGAGTGATGACACCCCCTCCAATACCCCGCCCTCCATCCCTGGAGTGATGACACCCCCTCCAATACCCCGCCCTCCATCCCTGGAGTGATGACACCCCCTCCAATACCCCGCCCTCCATCCCTGGAGTGATGACACCCCCTCCAATACCCTGTGTGACGGAACGTCCCTACACTCCTCTTGAGTGCGTTTGTCATATATAACTTTCTCCCAGTCTGGATACGGATATCAGATATTCCAACCGCTCCCAAGCACCAAACGAGACGACACTTGCTTAGTTGCTCAACATGGACTGTTTTATTACAAAGCCAAACTGACATTTATATACAGTAGGAGAGGAGGTCCCCCCTCCCCCTCCTGCTCATATTACTCTAACAATACACTTGTAACAAGTTAACATAAACTAATTAACTAATCCCTTTAAGCAGCCGATGTGATTCATCAGGATTTCACTACAGGCCAGACTTGTTGTCACCGAGCTAAACACAGTTGATTATAAATTATCATAATTACCACCACAAGACCTTTCATCACAATAGCAGGAGACCACCAGTAACAGACGGAGCGTCTCCTGCATTGTGCAGAGGACAATGGGATCAGCTAACTCAATTAACATCTTGAGTTCATGACATCGGCATCTGAGAGTGTGTGTCCCCACAGCATGAGACCACACACATTATATATATCCACATATATACAGCATGGAATCTGACTGGGGTTGGGGGTTCTCCTTCACCCTGTGCCCCTTAAAATCCAGGGCCCATAATCGGTTGGCAGCAGGCTCGCATTTAGTCCTCTCAAAAAGCCTGTGTCCCGGCTAGGTCTGTCACACCCCGCCCTCCATCCCTGGAGTGATCACAACCCCTCCAATACCCCGCCCTCCATCCCTGGAGTGAACACACCCCCTCCAATACCCCGCCCTCCATCCCTGGAGTGATCACACCCCCTCCAATACCCCGCCCTCCATCCCTGAAGTGATCACACACCCTCCAATACCCGCCCTCCATCCCTGGAGTGATCACACCCCCTCCAATACCCCGCCCTCATCCCTGGAGTGATCACACCCCCTCCAATACCCCGCCCTCCATCCCTGGAGTGATCACAACCCCTCCAATACCCCGCCCTCCATCCCTGGAGCAATCACACCCCCTCCAATACCCCGCCCTCCATCCCCGGAGCGATCACACCCCCTCCAATACCCCGCCCTCCATCCCCGGAGTGATCACACCCCCTCCAATACCCCGCCCTCCATCCCCGGAGTGGTCACACCCCCTCCAATACCCCGCCCTCCATCCCCGGAGTGGTCACACCCCCTCCAATACCCCGCCCTCCATCCCCGGAGTGGTCACACCCCCTCCAATACCCCGCCCTCCATCCCCGGAGTGGTCACACCCCCTCCAATACCCCGCCCTCCATCCCCGAAGTGATCACACCCCCTCCAATACCCCCCCGCCCTCCATCCCCGGAGTGGTCACACCCCCTCCAATACCCCGCCCTCCATCTCCGGAGTGGTCACAACCCCTCCAATACCCCGCCCTCCATCCCTGGAGTGATCACACCCCCTCCAATACCCCGCCCTCCATCCCTGGAGTGATCACACCCCCTCCAATACCCCGCCCTCATCCCTGGAGTGATCACACCCCCTCCAATACCCCGCCCTCCATCCCTGGAGTGGACACACCCCCTCCAATACCCCGCCCTCCATCCCTGGAGTGGTCACACCCCCTCCAATACCCCGCCCTCCATCCCTGGAGTGGTCACACCCCTCCAATACCCCGCCCTCATCCCTGGAGTGGTCACACCCCCTCCAATACCCCGCCCTCATCCCTGGAGTGATCACACCCCCTCCAATACCCCGCCCTCATCCCTGGAGTGATCACACCCCCTCCAATACCCCGCCCTCATCCCTGGAGTGGTCACACCCCCTCCAATACCCCGCCCTCATCCCTGGAGTGGTCACACCCCCTCCAATACCCCGCCCTCCATCCCTGGAGTGGTCACACCCCCTCCAATACCCCGCCCTCCATCCCTGGAGTGGTCACACCCCCTCCAATACCCTGCCCTCCATCCCTGGAGAGATGACACCCCTTCTCTAATACCCCGCCCTCCATCCCTGGAGTGGTCATACATTGTTCATCACCTCCTGTGTAGCTGGCCCAGCACTGCACTGATCCTCTCTGTGTGTCGTCACTTTTCCTCTCCTGTAAAACACAAAGAGGGACATTCAAAGGACGGCCGGGGGGCCCTAGAAGAGAAGATTCTAGGAATTTGACCCTCACCAGGCCGGGGTGGCTTGTGCCGCTTCCTCCTCCTCATACCCCGCCCCCTGAGTCCGGACCGAGCCCCCGCCATCTGCAAAAAAATAAAAATACATGATTGGTCAGTCAGAGCTTGGCCACACCCCCGCCATTATTATTATACAGGATTTATATGGTGCCAACAGCTTGCACAGCTCTTTACAACATGAGGGCAGACAGTACAATACAGGAGGGATCAGAGGGTCCTGATCCTGAGAGCTTACAATCTAGAAGGGAGGGGCAAGTGATACAAAAAAGGTAATGACTGTGGGGGATGGGCTGATGGAGAAAATGAAGATGGGGGTTGTTAGGTGGGGGAGGGTAGGCCTCTCTGAAGAGAAGGGTCCTCAGGGGTCGTCTAAAAGCAGATAGAGTAGGAAATATGGATGGAGGCCAGTGGAGGGATTGGCAGAGAGGGGTGGAGGACACTGAATGGAGATCAGTGGAGGGATTGGTAGAGAGGGGTGGAGGACACTGAATGGAGACCAGTGGTGGGATTGGCAGAGAGGGGTGGAGGACACTGATTGGAGACCAGTGGAGGGATTGGTAGAAGAGGGGTGGAGGACACTGAATGGAGACCAGTGGAGGGATTGGTAGAGAGGGGTGGGAGGGAACAACTGAAGGGAGACCAGTGGAGGGATTGGTTAGAGAGGGGTGGAGGACACTGAATGGAGGTCTGTGGAGGGATTTGGTACGAGATGGGAGGAGGAACACTGAATGTAGGTCCGTGGAGGGATTGGGCAGAGAGGGGGGGGGGATGGGGGGGAGGGAATGCGAGGGGTCAGTGAGGGATTGGTAGAGAGGGTGGGAGACACTGAACGGAGGTGGAGGGGGGGGCCCAGGAGGGGGCGGGAGCGTGGGGGGGGGGAGAGGGGGTGGGGGGGGTGGGGGGGGGGGGGGAGGGGTGGTGGGGGGGGGGGTGGGGTGGGGGGGGGGTCGGGGCTTGGTCGAGAGGTGGAGGTGGGGGGGGGGGTGGGGGGTGGGGGGTGGCGGGGGCCAGGAGTGGGTGGGGGGTGGGGTGCGAAGGTGTGGTGGAGGGGGGGGGGGGGGTGGTGGGGTTGGGGCGGGGGGGGGGGGGTGGGGGGCTGGGGGGGAAGGGAGGGCGCGGGGGGGGGGGGTGGGGGGGGGAGTGGGGGTGGGGGATGGGTGGGGGGGGGGGGGGTAGGGGTAGAGGTGGGGGGGGGGGGGGTGAGAGGGGGAAGTGGGGGGGGGGGACACTGAATGGAGTCCAGTGGAGGGATTGGTAGAGAGGGGTGGAGGACACTTGAATGGAGGCCAGTGGAGGGATTGGCAGAGAGGGGTGGAGGACACTGAATGGAGTCAGTGGAGGGATTGGTAGAGAGTGGGTGGAGGACACTGAATGGAGGTCAGTGGAGGGATTGGTAGAGAGGGGTGGAGGACACTGAATGGAGACCAGTGGAGGGATTGGTAGAAGAGGGGTGGAGGACACTGAATGGAGGTCAGTGGAAGGGATTGGTAGAGAGGGGTGAGAGGACACTGGAATGGAGACCAGGGGTGGAGGGATTGGTAGTGAGGGGTGGAGGACACTGATGGGGTCAGTGAAGGGGGAGGGGTGGAGGACACTGAAATGGAGGTCTGGTGGAGGGATTGGTAAGAAGGGTGGAGGACACGCATGGAGGGGGCAGTGGAGGGATTGGGAGAGGGTGTGGAGGCCACTGAATGGAGGTTCAGTGGAGGATTGGGTAGAGAGGTGGTGGAGGACACTGAATGGAGACCAGTGGAAGGATTGGTAGAGAGGGGTGGAGGACACTGAATGGAGACCAGTGAGGGATTGGTGGAGTAGTTTCGTGTGGAGAGGGGTGGAGGACACTGAATGGAGACCAGTGGAGGGATTGGTAGAGAGGGGTGGAGGACACTGAATGAGACCATGGAGGGAGTGGTGAGAGGGTGGAGAAAACTTGGAGGCCATTGGAGATGGAGAAGGAGGAACACTGAAGGGAGGTCAGTGGAGGGATTGGTAGAGAGGGGTGGAGGACACTGAATGGAGACCAGTGGAGGGATTGGAATAGAAGGGGTGAGAGGACACTCAGAGAGAGAGAGGGGTGGAGGACACTGAATGGAGGTCGTGGAGGGATTGGTAGAGAGGGTGGAGGACACTGAATGGAGATCAGTGGAGGGATTGGCGGAGAGGGGTGGAGGACACTGAATGGAGACCAGTGAAGGGATTGGTAGAGAAGGGTGGAGGACACTGAATGTAGGCCAGTGGAGGGATTGGCAGAGAGGGGGTGGAGGACACGGAATGGAGGTCAGTGGAGGGATTGGCGGAGAGGGGTGGAGGACACTGAATGGAGACCAGTGAAGGGATTGGTAGAGAGGGGTGGATGACACTGAATGGAGGCCAGTGGAGGGATTGGCAGAGAGGTGTGGAGGACACGGAATGGAGGACAGTGGAGGGATTGGCGGAGAGGGGTGGAAGACACTGAATGGAGACCAGTGGAGGGATTGGCCGAGAGGGGTGGAGGACACTGAATGGAGACCAGTGGGGGGATTGGTAGAGAGGGGTGGAGGACACTGAATGGAGACCAGTGGGGGGATTGGTAGAGAGGTGTGGAGGACACTGAATGGAGGTCAGTGGAGGGATTGGTTGAGAGGGGTGGAGGACACTGAATGGAGGACAGTGGAGGGATTGGTAGAGAGGGGTGGAGGACACTGAATGGAGACCAGTGGAGGGATTGGTAGAGAGGGGTGGAGGACACTGATTGGAGGCCAGTGGAGGGATTGGTAGAGAGGGGTGGAGGACACTGAATGGAGACCAGTGGAGGGATTGCAGAGAGGGGTGGAGGACACTGAATGGAGTCAGTGGAGGGATTGGCAGAGAGGGTGGAGGACACTGAATGGAGGTCAGTGGAGGTATTGGTAGAGAGGGTTGGAGGACACTGACTGGAGGTCAGTGGAGGGATTGGTAGAGAGGGTGGAGGACACTGAATGGAGACCAGTGGAGGGATTGTTAGAGAGGGGTGGAGGACACTGAATGGAGGCCAGTGGAGGGAGTGGTAGAGAGGGGTGGAGGACACTGAATGGAGGCCAGTGGAGGGATTGGTAGAGAGGGGTGGAGGACACTGAATGGAGGTCAGTGGAGGGATTGGTAGAGAGGGGTGGAGGACACTGAATGGAGACAGTGGAGGGATTGGTAGAGAGGGTGGAGGACACTGAATGGAGGTCAGTGGAGGGATTGGTAGAGAGGGTGGAGGACACTGAATGGAGACCAGTGGAGGGATTGGTAGAGAGGGGTGGAGGACACTGAATGGAGACCAGTGGGGGGATTGGTAGAGAGGGTGGAGGACACTGAATGGAGACCAGTGGAGGGATTGGTAGAGAGGTGGAGGACACTGAATGGAGGTCAGTGGAGGGATTGGTAGAGAGGGTGGAGGACACTGAATGGAGACCAGTGGAGGGATTGGTAGAGAGGGGTGGAGGACACTGAATGGAGGCCAGTGGAGGGATTGGTAGAGAGGGGTGGAGGACACTGAATGGAGACCATTGGAGGGATTGGAAGAGAGGGGTGGAGGACACTGAATGGTGACCAGTGGAGGGATTGGCAGAGAGGGGTGGAGGACACTGAATGGAGGTCGGTGGAAGGATTGGTAGAGAGGGGTGGAGGACACTGAATGGAGACCAGTGGAGGGATTGGTAGAGAGGGGTGGAGGACACTGAATGGAAGTCAGTGTAGGGATTGGCAGAGAGGGAGGAGGACACTGAATGGAGGTCAGTGGAGGGATTGGTAGAGAGGGGTGGAGGACACTGAATGGAGGTCAGTGGAGGGATTGGTAGAGAAGGGTGGAGGACACGGAATGGAGGTCAGTGGAGGGATTGGTAGAGAGGGGTGGAGGAGGACACGGAATGGAGGTCAGAGGAGGGATTGGTAGAGAGGGGTGGAGGACACTGACTGGAGGTCAGTGGAGGGATTGGCAGAGAGGGGTGGAGGACCCTGAATGGAGGTCAGTGGAGGGATTGGTGGAGAGGGGTGGAGGACACTGAATGGAGACCAGTGGGGGGATTGGTAGAGAGGGTTGGAGGACACTGAATGGCGACCAGTGGAGGGATTGGTAGAGAGGGGTGGAGGACACTGAATGAAGACCAGTGGAGGGATTGGTAGAGAGGGGTGGAGGACACTGTATGGAGGTCAGTGGAGGGATTGGTAGAGATGGGTGGAGGACACGGAATGGAGGTCAGTGGAGGGATTGGTAGAGAGGGGTGGAGGACACGGAATGGAGGTCAGTGGAGGGATTGGTAGAGAGGGGTGGAGGACACTGAATGGAGACCAGTGGAGGGATTGGGTAGAGAGGGTGGAGGACACTGAATGGAGGTCAGTGGAGGGATTGGTCGAGAGGGATGGAGGACACTGAATGGAGACCAGTGGAGGATTGGTAGAGAGGGGTGAGGGACACTGAATGGAGGTCAGTGGAGGGATTGGTAGAGAGGGGTGGAGGACACTGAATGGAGATCAGTGGAGGGATTGGTAGAGAGGGGTGGAGGACACTGAATGGAGGTCAGTGGAGGAATTGGTAGAGAGGGGTGGAGGACACTGAATGGAGATCAGTGGAGGGATTGGAAGAGAGGGGTGGAGGACACTGAATGGAGATCAGTGGAGGGATTGGTAGAGAGGGGGTGGAGGACACTGAATGGAGGCCAGTGAGGGATTGGTAGAGAGGGTGGAGGACACTGAATGGAGCCCAGTGGAGGGATTGGAAGAGAGGGGTGGAGGACACGGAATGGAGGCCAGTGGAGGGATTGGTAGAGAGGGGTGGAGGACACTGAATGGAGGACAGTGGAGGGATTGGTAGAGAGGGGTGGAGGACACTGAATGGAGACCAGAGGAGGGATTGGTAGAGAGGGGTGGAGGACACTGAATGGAGACCAGTGGGGGGATTGGTAGAGAGGGGTGGAGGACACTGAATGGAGGACAGTGGAGGGATTGGTAGAGAGGGGTGGAGGACACGGAATGGAGGTCAGTGGAGGGATTGGTAGAGAGGGGTGGAGGACACTGAATGGAGGACAGTGGAGGGATTGGTAGAGAGGGGTGGAGGACACTGAATGGAGGCCAGTGGAGGGATTGGTAGAGAGGGGTGGAGGACACTGAATGGAGACCAGTGGAGGGATTGGTAGAGAGGGGTGGAGGACACTGAATGGAGACCAGTGGGGGAATTGGTAGAGAGGGGTGGGAGGACACTGAATGGAGACCAGTGGAGGGATTGGCAGAGAGGGGTGGAGGACACTGAATGGAGGTCAGTGAGGGATTGGTAGAGAGGGGTGGAGGACACTGAATGGAGGTCAGTGGAGGGATTGGTAGAGAGGGTGGAGGACACTGAATGGAGGCCAGTGGAGGGATTGGTAGAGAGGGTGGAGGACACTGAATGGAGACCAGTGGAGGGATTGGTAGAGAGGGTGGAGGACACTGAATGGAGGCCAGTGGAGGGATTGGCAGAGAGGGGTGGAGGACACTGAATGGAGGTCGGTGGAAGGATTGGTAGAGAGGGGTGGAGGACACTGAATGGAGACCAGTGGAGGGATTGGTAGAGAGGGGTGGAGGACACTGAATGGAGACCAGTGGAGGGATTGGTAGAGAGGGGTGGAGGACACTGAATGGAAGTCAGTGTAGGGATTGGCAGAGAGGGGTGGAGGACACTGAATGGAGACCAGTGGAGGGATTGGCAGAGGGGGTGGAGGACACTGAATGGAGGTCGGTGGAAGGATTGGTAGAGAGGGGTGGAGGACACTGAATGGAGACCATTGGAGGGATTGGTAGAGAGGGGTGGAGGACACTGAATGGAAGTCAGTGTAGGGATTGGCAGAGAGGGGTGGAGGACACTGAATGGAGGTCAGTGGAGGGATTGGTAGAGAGGGGTGGAGGACACTGAATGGAGTCAGTGGAGGGATTGGCAGAGAGGGGTGGAGGACACTGAATGGAGGTCAGTGAGGGATTGGTAGAGAGGGGTGGAGGACACTGAATGTAGACCAGTGGAGGGATTGGTAGAGAGGGGTGGAGGACACTGAATGGAGGTCAGTGAGGGATTGGTAGAGAGGGTGGAGGACACTGAATGGAGGCCAGTGAGGGATTGGTAGAGAGGGGTGGGAGGACACTGAATGGAGGTCAGTGGAGGGATTGGCAGAGAGGGGTGGAGGACACTGAATGGAGGTCAGTGAGGGATTGGTAGAGAGGGGGTGGAGGACACTGAATGGAGGTCAGTGGAGGGATTGGTAGAGAAGGGTGGAGGACACTGAATGGAGACCAGTGGAGGGATTGGTTGAGAGGGGTGGAGGACACTGAATGGAGGACAGTGGAGGGATTGGTAGAGAGGGGTGGAGGACACTGAATGTAGTCCAGTGGAGGGATTGGCAGAGATGGTGGAGGACACTGAATGGAGGTCAGTGGAGGGATTGGTAGAGAGGGGTGGAGGACACTGAATGGAGACCAGTGGAGGGATTGGAAGAGAGGGGTGGAGGACACTGAATGGAGGTCAGTGGAGGGATTGGTAGAGAGGGGTGGAGGACACTGAATGAAGACCAGTGGAGGGATTGGTAGAGAGGGGAGGAGGACACTGAATGGAGGTCAGTGGAGGGATTGGTAGAGAGGGGTGGAGGACACTGAATGGAGGTCAGTGGATGGATTGGTAGAGAGGGTGGGGTGGTGGGAGGACACTGAATGGAGGACAGTGGAGGGATTGGTAGAGGGGTGGAGGACACTGAATGGAGACCAGTGGAGGGATTGGTAGAGAGGGGTGGAGGACACTGAATGGAGGTCAGTGGAGGGATTGGTAGAGAGGGGTGGAGGACACTGAATGGAGGTCAGTGGAGGGATTGGTAGAGAGGGGTGGAGGACACTGAATGGAGACCAGTGGAGGGAGTGGTAGAGAGGGTGGAGGACACTGAATGGAGGTCAGTGGAGGGATTGGTAGAGAGGGGTGGAGGACACTGAATGGAGTCCAGTGGAGGGATTGGTAGAGAGTGGTGGAGGACACTGAATGGAGATCAGTGGAGGGATTGGTAGAGAAGGGTGGAGGACACTGAATGGAGGTCAGTGGAGGGATTGGGAGAGGGGTGGAGGACACTGAATGGAGACCAGTGGAGGGATGGCAGAGAGGGGTGGAGGACACTGAATGGAGATCAGTGGAGGGATTGGTAGAGAGGGGTGGAGGACACTGAATGGAGGTCAGTGGAGGGATTGGTAGAGAGGGGAGGAGGACACAGAATGGAGGTCAGTGGAGGGATTGGTAGAGAGGGGTGGAGGACACTGAATGGAGGTCAGTGGAGGGATTGTTAGAGAGGGGTGGAGGACACTGAATGGAGGTCAGTGGAGGATTGGTAGAGAGGGGTGGAGGACACTGAATGAGGTCAGTGGAGGGATTGGTAGAGAGGGGTGGAGGACACTGAATGGAGACAGGTGGAGGGATTGGAAGAGAGAGGGTGGAGGACACTGAATGGAGGTCAGTGGAGGGATTGGTAGAGAGGGGTGGAGGACACTGAATGGAGGACAGTGGAGGGATTGGTAGAGAGGGGTGGAGGACACTGAATGGAGGTCAGTGGAGGGATTGGTAGAGAGGGGGGTGGAGGACACTGAATGGAGACCAGTGGAGGGATTGGTAGAGAGGGTGGAGGCCACTGAATGGAGGTCAGTGGAGGGATTGGTAGAGAAGGGTGGAGGACACTGAATGGAGACCACAGTGGAGGGATTGGTAGAGAGGGGTGGAGGACACTGAATGGAGACCAGTGGAGGGATTGGTAGAGAGGGGTGGAGGACACTGTATGGAGGCCAGTGGAGGGATTGGTAGAGAGGGGTGGAGGACACTGAATGGAGACCAGTGGAGGGATTGGTAGAGAGTGGTGGAGGACACTGAATGGAGACCAGTGGAGGGATTGGTAGAGAGGGGTGGAGGACACGGAATGGAGGTCAGTGGAGGGATTGGTAGAGGAGGGTGGAGGACACTGAATGGAGACCAGTGGAGGATTGGTAGAGAGGGGTGGAGGACACTGAATGGAGGTCAGTGGAGGGATTGTAAGAGAGGGGTGGAGGACACTGAATGGAGGTCAGTGGAGGGATTGGTAGAGAGGGGTGGGAGGACACTGAATGGAGGTCAGTGGAGGGATTGGTAGAGAGGGGTGTAGGACACTGAATGGAGACCAGTGGAGGGATTGGTAGAGAGGGTGGAGGACACTGAATGGAGACCAGTGGAGGGATTGTGAGAGAGGGGTGGAGGACACTGAATGGAGACCAGTGGAGGGATTGGTAGAGAGGGTGGAGGACACAGAATGGAGTTCAGTGGAGGGATTGGTAGAGAGGGTGGAGGACACTGAATGGAGACCAGTGGAGGGATTGGTAGAGAGGGGTGGAGGACACTGAATGGAGGTCAGGGGAGGGATTGGTAGAGAGGGGTGGAGGACACTGAATGGAGGTCAGGGGAGGGATTGGTAGAGAGGGGTGGAGGACACTGAATGGAAGTCAGTGGAGGGATTGGTAGAGAGGGGTGGAGGACACTGAATGGAGGTCAGTGGAGGGATTGGTAGAGAGGGGTGGAGGACACTGAATGGAGGTCAGTGGAGGGATTGGCAGAGAGGGGTGGAGGACACTGAATGGAGGTCAGTGGAGGGATTGGTAGAGAGTGGTGGAGGACACTGAATGGAGGTCAGTGAGGGATTGGTAGAGAGGGGTGGAGGACACCGAATGGAGGTCAGTGGAGGGATTGGTAGAGAGGGGTGGAGGACACGGAATGGAGGGGAGGTGAGAGGTGGAGGACACTGAATGGAGGTCAGTGGAGGGATTGGTAGAGAGGGGTGGAGGACACTGAATGGAGGTCAGTGGAGGGAATGGCAGAGAGGGGTGGAGGACACTGAATGGAGGACAGTGGAGGGATTGGTAGAGAGGGGTGGAGGACACTGAATGGAGGTCAGTGGAGGGATTGGTAGAGAGGGGTGGAGGACACTGAATGGAGGTCAGTGGAGAGATTGGCAGAGAGGGGTGGAGGACACGGAATGGAGACCAGTGGAGAGATTGGTAGAGAGGGGTGGCGGACACTGAATGGAGGGCAGTGGAGGGATTGGTAGAGAGGGGTGGTGGACACTGAATGGAGGCCGGTGGAGGGATTGGTAGAGAAGGGTGGAGGACACGGAATGGAGGTCAGTGGAGAGATTGGTAGAGAGGGGTGGAGGACACTGAATGGAGGTCAGGGGGGGGGATTGGGAGAGAGGGGTGGTGGACACTGAATGGAGATCAGTGGAGGGATTGGTAGAGAGGGGTGGAGGACACTGTATGGAGGTCAGTGGAGGGATTGGTAGAGAGGGGTGGAGGACACTGACTGGAGGTCAGTGGAGGGATTGGTAGAGAGGGGTGGAGGACACTGAATGGAGGTCAGTGGAGGATTGGCAGAGAGGGGGGAGGAGGACACTGAATGGAGGTCGGTGAGGGGGTCTCTCCGTTGGTTGTAGACGAGATGTGGGAGGAGTTGGGATAAGAGGCGGAGTGGCGATGGGCGTGTCGGTGGTTAGGATTGGACGGGGCCAGTGAGGGGGGTGTCCAGTCATGTTGTAGAGAGTCGGGGGAAGGGAGACTCACCTTTTATATCCAGGATGATGAGGCGTGGCATGTAGGTCTCCACCCCATTCTGGGTGATCCCCGCCCGAAACTGAACATTGCTGCATAGCTCCGCCTCCGACCGACGGCAACCCTGCGCCTGTGGGGGGGGGGGGAGAGGAGGTCAGGGGGGGCCACAACTTAGAGTGTAAGCTCTTCTGCCACACCCCCCGCTACTCAGCCCTGCGTTCAACCAACTTACCCCCCCCCTCCCCCCCGACTCAGTCTGACCCCACCCCCTACTCAACCAGTCTGACCCCGCCCCTTTGCATCTGACCCCTCCCACCCCCTACTCAACCAGTCTGACCCCGCCCCTTTGCATCTGACCCCACCCCCCAATTCAACCAGTCTGACCCCGCCTCTTCGCATCTGACCCCTCCCACCACCCCCATTCTGCTAGTCTGACCCCGCCCCTTTGCATCTGACCCCTCCCACCCCCTACTCAACCAGTCTGACCCCGCCCCTTTGCATCTGACCCCACCCCCCAATTCAACCAGTCTGACCCCGCCTCTTCGCATCTGACCCCTCCCACCACCCCCATTCTGCTAGTCTGACCCCGCCCCTTTGCATCTGACCCCTCCCACCCCCTACTCAACCAGTCTGACCCCGCCCCTTTGCATCTGACCCCACCCCCCAATTCAACCAGTCTGACCCCGCCTCTTCGCATCTGACACCGCCCCCCCCCCCCAATTCTGCCAGTCTGACCCCTCCCACCCCCCAATTTAGCCAGTATAACCCCTCCCTCCGCGCCTGACCCCTCCCCCTCACCTGTAAGTTCCACCAGTGCGCCCCCACACAGTTGGCGTATTGCCCCAGCTGGAGGCAGATCACCTCCCGGCACACAGAGCCCATGTGCGGATCCCAACTTCCCCCGAGAAGAGACCGGAGCTTGTCACCATAACAGCGGAAAGCCTCCACTCTGATTGGTCGGCCGCTTGTCACTCAGAGCCTTATAGAGGGCGGGGAGGATGGCGATTCGCCAAACGTGGAAAGCGTGACTTACGGCAGTAAGCGTGACCCGGAAGTGTCGCCATGCAGGAGTCGGCCATCTTGTGGGTTATTATTCCTCTGTGTGGAGGGATCCCCCTCATTCCTCTGTGTGGAGGGATCCCCTCATTCCTCTGTGTGTGGAGGGACCCCCTCATTCCTCTGTGTGTGTGGAGGGGATCCCCCTCATTCCTCTGTGTGGAGGGATCCCCCTCATTCCTCTGTGTGTGGAGGGATCCCCTCATTCCTTTGTGTGTGTGGAGGGATCCCCTCATTCCTTTGTGTGTGTGGAGGGATCCCCTCATTCCTCTGTGTGTGGAGGGATCCCCCTCATTCCTCTGTGTGGAGGGATCCCCCTCATTCCTCTGTGTGTGTGGAGGGATCCCCCTCATTCCTCTGTGTGTGTGGAGGGATCCACTCATTCCTTTGTGTGTGTGGAGGGATCCCCTCATTCCTTTGTGTGTGTGGAGGGATCCCCTCATTCCTCTGTGTGTGGAGGGATCCCCCTCATTCCTCTGTGTGTGGAGGGATCCCCCTCATTCCTCTGTGTGGAGGGATCCCCCTCATTCCTCTGTGTGTGTGGAGGGATCCCCCTCATTCCTCTGTGTGTGGAGGGATCCCCTCATTCCTCTGTGTGTGGAGGGACCCCCCTCATTCCTCTGTGTGGAGGGATCCCCCTCATTCCTCTGTGTGGAGGGATCCCCCTCATTCCTCTGTGTGGAGGGATCCCCCTCATTCCTCTGTGTGTGGAGGGACCCCCCTCATTCCTCTGTGTGGAGGGATCCCCTCATTCCTCTGTGTGTGGAGGGATCCCCTCATTCCTCTGTGTGTGGAGGGATCTCCCTCATTCCTCTGTGTGGAGGGATCCCCCTCATTCCTCTGTGTGTGTGGAGGGACCCCCCTCATTCCTCTGTGTGTGTGGAGGGATCCCCCTCATTCCTCTGTGTGTGGAGGGATCCCCTCATTCCTCTGTGTGTGGAGGGATCCCCCTCATTCTTCTGTGTGGAGGGATCCCCCTCATTCCTCTGTGTGTGGAGGGATCCCCCTCATTCCTGTGTGTGTGGAGGGATCCCCTCATTCCTCTGTGTGTGGAGGGATCCCCTCATTCCTCTGTGTGTGGAGGGATCCCCCTCATTCCTCTGTGTGTGTGGAGGGATCCCCCTTATTCCTCTGTGTGTGGAGGGATCCCCCTCATTCCTCTGTGTGTGGAGGGATCCCCCTCATTCCTCTGTGTGTGGAGGGATCCCCTCATTCCTCTGTGTGTGGAGGGATCCCCCTCATTCCTCTGTGTGTGGAGGGATCCCCCTTATTCCTCTGTGTGTGGAGGGATCCCCCTCATTCCTCTGTGTGTGGAGGGATCCCCCTCATTCCTCTGTGTGTGTGGAGGGATCCCCCTCATTCCTCTGTGTGTGGAGGGATCCCCTCATTCCTCTGTGTGTGGAGGGATCCCCCTCATTCCTCTGTGTGTGTGGAGGGATCCCCCTTATTCCTCTGTGTGTGGAGGGATCCCCCTCATTCCCCCTCCCCCCCGCCCCCCCCCCTGGGTGGTGGAGGGATCCCCCTCATTCCTATGTGTGTGGAGGGATCCCCCTCATTCCTCTGTGTGTGGAGGGATCCCCCTCATGCCTCCTCTGTGTGGAGGGATCCCCCTCATTCCTCTGTGTGTGGAGGATCCCCCTCATTCCTCTGTGTGTGGAGGGATCCCCCTCATTCCTCTGTGTGTGTGGAGGGATCCCCTCATTCCTCTGTGTGTGTGGAGGGATCCCCCTCATTCCTCTGTGTGTGGAGGGATCCCCCTCATTCCTCTGTGTGTGTGGAGGGATCCCCCTCATTCCTCTGTGTGGAGGGATCCCCCTCATTCCTCTGTGTGGAGGGATCCCCTCATTCCTCTGTGTGGAGGGATCCCCCTCATTCCTCTGTGTGTGTGGAGGGATCCCCCTCATTCCTCTGTGTGTGTGGAGGGATCCCCTCATTCCTCTGTGTGGAGGGATCCCCCTCATTCCTCTGTGTGTGGAGGGATCCCCCTCATTCCTCTGTGTGGAGGGATCCCCCTCATTCCTCTGTGTGTGTGGAGGGATCCCCTCATTCCTCTGTGTGTGTGGAGGGATCCCCCTCATTCCTCTGTGTGTGGAGGGATCCCCCTCATTCCTCTGTGTGGAGGGATCCCCCTCATTCCTCTGTGTGTGGAGGGATCCCCCTCATTCGTCTGTGTGTGGAGGGATCCCCCTCATTCCTCTGTGTGGAGGGATCCCCTCATTCCTCTGTGTGTGGAGGTATCCCCTCATTCCTCTGTGTGTGTGGAGGGATCCCCCTCATTCCTCTGTGTGGAGGGATCCCCCTCATTCCTCTGTGTGTGGAGGGATCCCCCTCATTCCTCTGTGTGTGGAGGGATCCCCCTCATTCCTCTGTGTGGAGGGATCCCCCTCATTCCTCTGTGTGTGGAGGGATCCCCCTCATTCCTCTGTGTGTGGAGGGATCCCTCTCATTCCTCTGTGTGGAGGGATCCCCTCATTCCTCTGTGTGTGGAGGTATCCCCTCATTCCTCTGTGTGTGTGGAGGGATCCCCCTCATTCCTCTGTGTGGAGGGATCCCCCTCATTCCTCTGTGTGGAGGGATCCCCTCATTCCTCTGTGTGTGGAGGGATCCCCCTCATTCCTCTGTGTGGAGGGATCCCCCTCATTCCTCTGTGTGTGGAGGGATCCCCTCATTCCTCTGTGTGTGTGGAGGGATCCTCATTCCTCTGTGTGTGGAGGGATCCCCCTCATTCCTCTGTGTGTGTGGAGGGATCCCCCTCATTCCTCGGTGTGTGTGGAGGGATCCCCCTCATTCCTCTGTGTGTGGAGGGATCCCCCTCATTCCTCTGTGTGTGGAGGGATCCCCCTCATTCCTCTGTGTGTGTGGAGGGATCCCCCTCATTCCTCTGTGTGTGTGGAGGGACCCCCCTCATTCCTCTGTGTGTGGAGGGATCCCCCTCATTCCTCTGTGTGTGGAGGGATCCCCCTCATTCCTCTGTGTGTGGAGGGATCCCCCTCATTCCTCTGTGTGTGTGGAGGGATCCCCCTCATTCCCTCTGTGTGTGGAGGGATCCCCCTCATTCCTCTGTGTGTGTGGAGGGATCCCCCTCATTCCTCTGTGTGTGGAGGGATCCCCCTCATTCCTCTGTGTGTGTGGAGGGATCCCCCCCCCCTCATTCCTCTGGGTGTGTGGGGAGGGACCCCCCTCATTCCTCTGTGTGTTGGAGGGATCCCCCTCATTCCTCTGTGTGTGGAGGGATCCCCCTCATTCCTCTGTGTGGAGGGATCCCCCTCATTCCTCTGTGTGGAGGGATCCCCCTCATTCCTCTGTGTGTGGAGGGATCCCCCTCATTCCTCTGTGTGTGTGGAGGGATCTCCCTCATTCCTGTGTGTGGAGGGATCCCCTCATTCCTCTGTGTGTGTGGAGGGATCCCCCTCATTCCTCTGTGTGTGTGGAGGGATCCCCCTCATTCCTCTGTGTGTGGAGGGATCCCCCTCATTCCTCTGTGTGTGTGGAGGGATCCCCCTCATTCCTCTGTGTGTGGAGGGATCCCCCTCATTCCTCTGTGTGTGTGGAGGGACCCCCTCATTCCTCTGTGTGTGTGGAGGGATCCCCTCATTCCTCTGTGTGTGGAGGGATCCCCTCATTCCTCTGTGTGTGGAGGGATCCCCCTCATTCCTCTGTGTGGAGGGATCCCCCTCATTCCTCTGTGTGTGGAGGGATCCCCTCATTCCTCTGTGTGTGTGGAGGGATCTCCCTCATTCCTGTGTGTGGAGGGACCCCCCTCATTCCTCTGTGTGTGTGGAGGGATCCCCCTCATTCCTCTGTGTGTGGAGGGATCCCCCTCATTCCTCTGTGTGGAGGGATCCCCCTCATTCCTCTGTGTGGGGATCCCCCTCATTCCTCTGTGTGTGGAGGGATCCCCCTCATTCCTCTGTGTGTGTGGAGGGATCTCCCTCATTCCTGTGTGTGGAGGGATCCCCCTCATTCCTCTGTGTGTGGAGGGATCCCCCTCATTCCTCTGTGTGGAGGGATCCCCCTCATTCCTCTGTGTGTGGAGGGACCCCCCTCATTCCTCTGTGTGTGGAGGGATCCCCCTCATTCCTCTGTGTGGAGGGATCCCCCTCATTCCTCTTGTGTGTGGTGGAGGGGATCCCCTCATTCCTCTGTGGTGTGGAGGGATCCCCCCTCATTCCTCTGTGTGGAAAGGATCCCCCTCATTCCTCTGTGTGTGTGTGTGGAGGAACCCCCCTCAATCCTCTGTGTGTGGAGGGATCCCCTCATTCCTCTGTGTGTGGAGGGATCCCCCTCATTCCTCTGCATGTGGAGGATCTCCCCCCCCCCCCCCCAGTCCCACCCCTCACCCCCCCCCCCCCCCCCCCCCCCCCCCCCCCATCCCCCCCCCCTCCCCCCCCCCCCCCTTCATTCCATCTGTGTGTGGAGGGATCCCCCTCATTCCTCTGTGTTGGAGGGTATCCCCCCTCATTCCCTGTGTGGAGAGGATCCCCCTCATTCCTCTGTGTGTGTTGGAGGGATCCCCCTCATTCCTCTGTTGTGGAGGGACCCCACCTCATTTCCTCTGTGTGTGGATGGATCCCCCTACATTCTCCTCTGGTGGTAGGGATCCCCACTCATTCCTCTGTGTGTGTGGGAGGGATCCCCCTCATTCCTCTGTGTGTGGAGGGATCCCCCTCATTCCTCTGTGTGTGGAGGGATCCCCCTCATTCCTCTGTGTGTGTGGAGGGATCCCCCTCATTCCTCTGTGTGTGGAGGGATCCCCCTCATTCCTCTGTGTGGAGGGATCCCCCTCATTCCTCTGTGTGTGTGTGGAGGGACCCCCCTCATTCCTCTGTGTGTGGAGGGATCCCCCTCATTCCTCTGTGTGGAGGGATCCCCCTCATTCCTCTGTGTGTGTGGAGGGATCCCCCTCATTCCTCTGTGTGTGGAGGGATCCCCTCATTCCTCTGTGTGTGGAGGGATCCCCTCATTCCTCTGTGTGTGGAGGGATCCCCCTCATTCCTCTGTGTGGAGGGATCCCCCTCATTCCTCTGTGTGTGTGTGGAGGGACCCCCCTCATTCCTCTGTGTGTGGAGGGATCCCCCTCATTCCTCTGTGTGGAGGGATCCCCCTCATTCCTCTGTGTGTGTGGAGGGATCCCCCTCATTCCTCTGTGTGTGGAGGGATCCCCTCATTCCTCTGTGTGTGGAGGGATCCCCTCATTCCTCTGTGTGTGGAGGGATCCCCTCATTCCTGTGTGTGGAGGGATCCCCCTCATTCCTCTGTGTGTGTGGAGGGATCCCCTCATTCCTGTGTGTGGAGGGATCCCCTCATTCCTCTGCAGAGACAAAGGACTCCCGGAGCCCTCGTGGATCCCACAGAGACAAATCACTTTTTATTTCCCATAATTCAATGCTAGAATCAGTCCCATCCCCCGACACTCACACTGGGGGTCACTTTATAGAAAAAGTACTTTTATTTTGAACAAAGCAGTAGGAGGCCCCTCCCCCCGCAGACATTCCCTGGGGGGGGGGGGGGGGTCCCCACATGATTTAAAGTCTCTCAGAAGCCTCCAATATGTCGTCCAATCCAGAAAGTCCCAGGAGTCACATGATCACCAGGAACCGCCTTCGATAAAGGAGAGACCGCCCCCTTGTGGTGGGGCCCCGATGACGCGTCCAATCCCCGCATCGCCTCACAGGAAGGCGCAGAGCTTCTCCAGCTCCCGAGGGCTGAAATTCGAGAGGAACATCAACTCCTCCTTCCCCCGATCCGTCCGCGCTACAACACAAACACAGGGCGTCCAATCAGATTCCACAATGACCGTCACATGACCAGTCCCCGGGAGGACACACCCACCTTTCCCACGCAGGACACACCCACCCCTCTCACGCCAGACACACCCACCCCTCTCACGCCAGACACACCCACCCCTCTCACGCCAGACACACCCACCCCTCTCACGCCAGACACACCCACCCCTCTCACGCCAGACACACCCACCCCTCTCACGCCAGACACACCCACCCCTCTCACGCCAGACACACCCACCCCTCTCACACGCCAGACACACCCACCCCTCTCACGCCAGACACACCCACCCCTCTCACGCCAGACACACCCACCCCTCTCACGCCAGACACACCCACCCCTCTCACGCCAGACACACCCACCCCTCTCACGCCAGACACACCCACCTTTCTCATGCTGGATCCACCTCCTCTCCACGTAGTACTGGAAGCAGCTCTCAAACTCCTTCTCGCTGTATCCGGAGACTTGGATGGGAATGAAGGGGTCCAGGAAATCAAATCCCTCCTGAAATACGAGACTATTGAGGAACAGTCACCGCCCTGCCCCCACTATTCAAGATGGCGCCCTCCCCCCTACACTCAAAGAAAACCCCTCCCTCTCCTCCTCCCCCCCCCCCCCCCACCAGACAAAGGAGGGCTGCAATGTGCTGCCCCCACCCCCATCTACCCCTTATGGGAGGGTTCTGTGTACCTCCTACGATTGGCTCCGCCCTCAGATCGGATGACTAATGGTGGTCGTCACTCACCTTCCCGAGAAGCGCCTGTGGCAGGTATGTGGATTTTGGGTGGAATAATGACCCCGTCTGGCTGACCGTCAGGACAACAGCGCCCCCTGTCTGTGGGGAGAAAGATCTATAATACACCAACAGACAAATATTCTCCCCTCACCCCGCCCATGTCCGGCCCCTGAATAGCTGTAGGAGGGTCTTACCCAATCATTCTTCAGCATCTTCTTGAAGTTGTGGATGAGTGTCAGCTCTTTGGGAGAAAGCTGAGATGGAGAAATGAGAGAAGGTTATGTGGGGTGGGGGGGCAGGGGGGGGTGCAGACATGGGCAGGGGCGGGCACTCACAATGCTCCGGTCCTCCTTCTTCAGGCTGCTCCTCCCCCACAGACTGTTGGCTCCGTCCATAGAAACCAGGAGCCGAAACACGTCTCCTCCGCTCTGTCTCTTCAGCTCCTTCAGGACCACGCCCACCACGTCACTGGCTGTCTTCACCCGGGTCAGCCCCTGAGGAGAAGAAGACGGTGATACCACTTATGCCACAGCCCTCCAGAAGGGAGCCGCCCACACACCACCGCCCCCCCCCCCCCCCCCAGAAGGGGGCCACACACATCACCGCCCCCCCCCAGAAGGGGGGCCGCCCACACATCACCGCCCCCCCCAGAAAGGGGGCCGCCCACACATCACCGCCCCCCCAGAAAGGGGGCCGCCCACACATCACCGCCCCCCCAGAAAGGGGGCCGCCCACACATTACCGCCCCCCCCCCCCCCAGAATAGGCCGCCCGCAAATTACCGCCCCCCCCCCCCCCACCCCCCCCCCCTAACCGCCCCCCCCCCCCCCCCCCCCCCCCCCCCCCCCCGCCCAGAAAGGGGCCGCCCACACATTACCTACCCCGCCCCCCCCCCCAGAAAGGGGGCCGCCCCCACACATAACCCCCCCCCCCCCAGAAAGGGGGCCGCCGCCCACAAACAATACCGCGCCCGACGGCCAACCGCCCGCCCCCTAAGGGCCGCCCACGCATTACGCACCACGCCTACCCACCGCCCCACCTTTACCACCGCCCCCTCCCCAGCAGGAAGGGCCCTGGCTGCCCTACGTCCCCACTCCTGGGGGTCCACTCGCCAACCCAGAAAGGGGCCGCCCACACATTTACCGCCCCCCCCAGAAAGGGGGCCGCCCCACATTACCGCCTACCGCCCCCCCCACCCCTGAGAAGGGGCCGCCCACAACATTACCAACCCCCCCGCCCCCCCCCCCCCCCCCAGAAAAGGGGGGCCGCCCACACATTACCAGCCCACCCCCCCCCCCCCAGAAAGGGGGCCGCCCACACATCACCCGCCCCCCCCAGAAAGGGGGCCGCCCACACATCACCCGCCCCCCCCCCCCCAGAAAGGGGGCCGCCCACACATCACGCCCCCCCCCCAGAAGGGGCCGCACACACATCACCCCGCCCCCCCCAGAAGGGGGCCGCCCACACATCACCGCCCCCCCCCCCAGAAAGGGGGCCGCCCACACATCACCGCCCCCCAGAAAGGGGGCCGCCCACACATTACCGCCCCCCCCCCCCAGAAAGGGGGCCGCCCACACATTACCCCCCCCCCCCCCAGAAAGGGGGCCGCCCACAACACATCACCCCCGCCCCCCCCCAGAAAGGGGGCCGCCCACACATCACCCGCCCCCACCCCCCAGAAAGGGGGCGGCCCACACATCACCACCGCCCCCCCCCAGAAAGGGGGCCGCCCACAAACATTATACTCGCCCCCCCCCCCCCAGAACAGGGGGGGGCCGCCCACACATTCCACCAACCACCCCGCCCCCCCCCCCCAGAAAGGGGGCCCGCCCAAACATTACCGCCCCCCCCCCCCCAAAGGGGCCGCCCACACAATCACCGCCCCCCCCCACCAGAAAGGGGGCCGCCCACAACATCACCGCCCCCCCCCCCCCAGAAAGGGGGGCCGCCCACAACAATCACCTGCCCCCCCCCCCAGAAAGGGGGCCGCCCACACATCACACCGCCCCCGCCCCCCGCATAAAGGGGCCCGCCCAACACATCACCGCCCCCCCCCCCAAAAGGGGTCCGCCCACACATCACCCGCCGCCCCCCCCAGAAAGGGGGCCGCCCACACAACGACCCGCCCCCCCAAAAGGGGCCCGCCACACATCAACCGGCCCCCCCCCAGAAAGGAGGGCCGCCCACACATCAACCACCGCCCCCCTCCCCCAGAAAGGGGCCCGCTCCACCCTCACCCCGCCCCCGCCCCCCCCAGAAAGGGGGCCGCCCCCACATCACCGCCCCCCCAGAAAGGGGGCCGCCCACACAGCACCCCCCCCCCCCCAGAAAGGGGGCCGCCCACACATCACCGCCCCCCCATAAAGGGGGCCGCCCACACATCACCCCCCCCCCCCAGAAAGGGGGGGCCGCCCACACATCACCCCCCCCCCCAAAAGGGGGCCCGCCCACAACATCACCCCCCCCCCCAGAAAGGGGGCCGCCCACACATCACCCCCCCCCCAGAAAGGGGGGCGCCCACACCCATCACCCCCCCCCCCCAGAAGCGAGCCGCCCACACATCACCGCCCCTCCCCCCCCCCCCCAGAAAGGGAGCCGCCCACAACTCACCCCCCCCCCCAGAAAGGGGGCCGCCCACACATCACCCCCCCCCCAGAAAGGGGGCCGCCCACACATCACCCCCCCCCCCCAGAAAGGGGGCCGCCCACACACACCCACCCCCCCCCCCCAGAAAGGGGGGCCGCCCACACATCACCCCCCCCCCCAGAAGCGAGCCGCCCACACATCACCCCCCCCCCCAGAAGCGAGCCGCCCACACAATCTTACCTGATCCACCACAGCACCCAGTGGTGTCCCCTCCTCTGTGGCTTCCCGCTTACTCCAAACGTACCGCTGCTGGGTCCTAATCTGCAACACAAACATACCCAGATCACCAGGGGCGGGACCAAGTCCGGGGGGTCCAAATCCCGACAGGACAGGGGCCCCCCTCCCCTCCCACATCTCCCGACAGGACAGGGGCCCCCCTCCCCTCCCACATCTCCCGACAGGACAGGGGCCCCCCCTCCCCTCCCACATCTCCCGACAGGACAGGGCCCCCCCCCCCCTCCCCTCCCACATCTCCCGACAGGACAGGGGCCCCCCACCCCTCCCCCCCAAAACCCCCCACAGGACAGTGCCCCCCCCCCTCCCACATCTCCCGACAGGACAGGGGCCCCCCTCCCCTCCCACATCTCCCGACAGGACAGGGGCCCCCCCTCCCCTCCCACATCTCCCGACAGGACAGGGGCCCCCCTCCCCTCCCACATCTCCCGACAGGACAGGGGGCCCCCCTCCCCTCCCACATCTCCCGACAGGACAGGGGCCCCCCCCCTCCCACATCTCCCGACAGGACAGGGGCCCCCCTCCCCTCCCACATCTCCCGACAGGACAGGGGCCCCCCTCCCCCCCACATCTCCCGACAGGACAGGGGCCCCCCCTCACCTCCCACATCTCCCGACAGGACAGGGGCCCCCCCCCTCCCACATCTCCCGACAGGACAGGGGCCCCCCTCCCCTCCCACATCTCCCGACAGGACCGGGGCCCCCCTCCCCTCCCACATCGCCCGACAGGACAGGGGCCCCCCTCCCCCCTCCCACATCTCCCGACAGGACAGGGCCCCCCCCTCCCCCTCCCACATCTCCCGACAGGACAGGGGCCCCCCTCCCCTCCCACATCTCCCGACAGGACAGGGGCCCCCCTCCCCTCCCACATCTCCCGACAGGACAGGGGCCCCCCTCCCCCCCACACCCCCGACAGGACAGGGGCCCCCCTCACCTCCCACATCTCCCGACAGGACAGGGGCCCCCCCCCCCCCTCCCACATCTCCCGACAGGACAGGGGCCCCTCCCACATCCCCCGACAGGACAGGGCCCCCCCTCCCCTCCCACATCTCCCGACAGGACAGGGCCCCCCCCCCCCCTCCCACATCTCCCGACAGGACAGGGGCCCCCCCCCCCCCTCCCACATCTCCCGACAGGACAGGGGCCCCCCCTCACCTCCCACATCTCCCGACAGGACAGGGGCCCCTCCCACATCCCCCAAACCCGGCCCGGGGCCCCCCCTCCCACATCTCCCGACAGGACAGGGGCCCCCCCTCCACATCTCCCGACAGGACAGGGGCCCCCCCCTCCCCACCCCTCCCGACAGGACAGGGCCCCCCTCCCCTCCCACATCTCCCGACAGGACGGGGGCCCCCCTCCCCTCCCACATCCCCCCAAACGGGAACGGGGGCCCCCCCCCCTCCCACATCTCCCGCCCGGACAGGGGCCCCCCCCCCCCACATCTCCCGACGGGAAACGGGGGCCCCCCCCCTCCCACATCCCCCCCGACGGGAACAGGGGCCCCCCCTCCCCCCCACATCCCCCAACGGGACGGGGGTTTCCCCCCCTCCCCTCCCACATCTCCCGACAGGACAGGGGCCCCCCCCCCCCTCCCAAAAATCCCCCCCGAAAACCCCGCCCCCCCCAAAAGGACGGGGGCCCCCCTCCCCTCCCACACTCCCACAGGAAAAAGGGGCCCCCCCTCACCTACCCCCACACCCCCCCTTCCCCCCCCCCCGACGGGACGGGGGCCCCCCCCCCCCACAGGCCCCCCCCCCCGACAGGACAGGGGCCCCCCTCCCCTCCCACATCTCCCGACAGGACAGGGGCCCCTCCCACATCTCCCAACAGGACAGGGCCCCCCCTCTCCCCTCCCACATCTCCCAACAGGACAGGGACCCCTCCACATAACAGCTTTCTTCACTACAGAATACAATAGGGCCCTAGGCAAAGCTCCCAGGTAGGGGCCCCTTGTACATCTAGTAGTGGTGAAGTGTGGAATCACTCAGACCTCCACCCCATCCCCTCCATAGTACGGCCGGCTCTCCACAAACCTGGAGAATCTGCACCAATCAGCGTGCGGACCCCGGGGCCCCACAGACAGTTACCTGTGAGAGGAACGGCTCATTAGAAGCTTTGAAGTGTTTGAGCCAAAAAGACGCCTCCAGTGGCTGGTCGTATCTCTGCGGGTTATACGATGACATCATCAGTTCCTTACAGTTCTTCACCAGGAGGTGTGCTGGGGGCAGAAAGAGGGGCCACCCGTCACCGACCACCGCCAATACACCCCCGCTACCAACCCCCCCGCCACAGACCCCTCCCAACCACCCGCTACCAACCCCCTCACCCCCGCTACAGACCCCTCCCAACACCCCCCCCCCCCCCGCTACAGGCTGTCCACCTCTCTGCGGGTTATACGATGACATCATCAGTTCCTTACAGTTCTTCACCAGGAGGTGTGCTGGGGGCAGAAAGAGGGCCCACCCGTCACCGACCACCGCCAATACACCCCCACTACCCCAACCCCCCCCCCCACCCCGCCACACCCCTCCCACCCCCCCGCTACCAACCCCCTCCCCCCCGCTACAGACCCCTCCCAACCCCCCCACCCCCACTACAGGCTGTCCACATCTCTGCGGGTTATACGATGACATCATCAGTTCCTTACAGTTCTTCACCAGGAGGTGTGCTGGGGGCAGAAAGAGGGGCCACCCATCACCGACCACCGCCAATACACCCCCGCTACCAACCCCTCCGCCACAGACCCCTCCCAACCACCCGCTACCAACCCCCGCTACAGACCCCTCCCAACCCCCCCCCCCCCGCTACAGGCTGTCCACCTCTCTGCGGGTTATACGATGACATCATCAGTTCCTTACAGTTCTTCACCAGGAGGTGTGCTGGGGGCAGAAAGAGGGACCACCCGTCACCGACCACCGCCAATACACCCCCGCTACCAATCCAACCCCCCCCCCGCTACAGCCCCCTCCCAACCCCCCCACCCCGACCCCTCCCAACCCCCCCCCCCGCTACAGGCTGTCCACCTCTCTGCGGGTTATACGATGACATCATCAGTTCCTTACAGTTCTTCACCAGGAGGTGTGCTGGGGGCAGAAAGGGGGGGGCCACCCACCCCCCCGACCACCGCCAATACACCCCCGCTACCAACCCCCCCCACCACAGACCCCTCCCAACCCCCCGCTATCAACCCCCTCCCCCCCAATCCAGACCCCGCCCCCCCCCCCCCACTACAGGCTGTCCACCTCTCTGCGGGTTATACGATGACATCATCAGTTCCTTACAGTTCTTCACCAGGAGGGTGCGGGGGCAGAAAGAGGGACCACCCGTCACCGACCACCGCCAATACACCCCCGCTACCAATCCCCCCCCCCCCCCACCCCGCTACAGACCCCTCCCAACCCCCCGCTACCAACCCCCTCACCCCCGCTACAGACCCCTCCCAACCCCCCCCCCCACAACCCCAACACCCCCAACAAAAAACACCAACCCCCCCCAACCAAAACCCCCCCAAAACCCCCCCAAAACCAAACCCAAAACCCCACCCCCCACCCCCAAAAACCCCCCCCCAACACCCCCCCCCTCCCCCCCCAAATTTCCCAAGGGCCTTCCACCCCGGGGGGTTTATTGGAATGAAAATAAATCAACCCCCCCTTAAAAGTTTCCCTTAAAACGGGGGGTTTTAAAAAACCCAAATTTTTTACCCCCTCCAAACCAACCCCCCCCCAACCCAACCAAACCCCCCCTATGGGTATCCCTTCCTTCCCCGTTTACCCCGCCCCCCCCCCCAAAGTTTGGGGGCCCTTCTTTGTCGGAACCCCAGAAAACCCCCACCCCCGGGAACTTCCTTTCCATTTTAAGGTGCCCCCTAAAACCAAACCCCCTTGGCCCTTCAGTATGAGGAGGGAAAACCAAGATGGGGGACCTTCCCCCAAAACCCCCGGGCCAACCCCCCTTGGGATTTCAACCCGTTGGGAAAGAGGAAAGGGTTTTTTTGGAAATGAAAAGAACGGGGCCTTCTTTTTGGGGGGGGGGGGGACCTTTCCAAAATTCCCCTTAAAAGGGGCCCACAACCCCAACCCCGGCTGGCCCCCCCAAGACCCCAACCAACCCCCGTCATCGTGGTATCACTTCATTCCCCGTGTCAGGAGAGTCCCCAAACCCAAACCAACCCCCGTCATCGGGTATCACTTCATTCCCCGTGTCAGAGAGTCCCCAGACCAACCCCCCTCATCGAGGTATCACTTCATTCCCCGTGTCAGGAGAGCCCCCCCAAACCAACCCCCGTCATCGGGGAACACTTCACCCCCATGTAGGAGAGTCCCCAGACCGACCAACCCCCGTCATCGGGTATCACTTCATTCCCCGTGTCAGGAGAGTCCCCAGACCAACCAACCCCGTCATCGTGGTATCACTTCATTCCCCGTGTCCAGGAAAGGGGCCCCCAAACCCAACCAAACCCCGTCATCGTGGTATCACTTCATTCCCCGTGTCAGGAGAGTCCCCAGACCGACCAACCCCTCTTCGTGGTATCACTTCATTCCCCGTGTCGGGAGAGTCCCCAGACCGACCAACCCCCGTCATCGTGGTATCACTTCATTCCCGTGTCAGGAGAGTCCCCAAACCGCCCAACCCCCTCATCGTGGTATCACTTCATTCCCCGTGTCAAGAGTCCCCCAACCAACCCCCGGCATCGTGGTATCACTTCATTCCCCGTGTCAGGAGAGTCCCCAGACCAACCAACCCCCGTCATCGAGGTATAAACTTCATCCCCGTGCCCGAGAGCCCCAAACCAACCCCCTTTAACGTGGAAATTTTTCCTTTTTTCATTCCCCGGTCGGGAAGCCCCCAAAGGCCAAAACCCCCTAAACGGGTTTCCACTTTTTTTTCCCCGGTCAGGAGAGCCCCCAGACCAACCCCCCAAACTGGAATCACTTTTTTCCCCGTTTTGGGAGACCCCCAAACCCAAACCCCCCGTCACGGGGTATCATTTTCTTTCCCCCCGGGGTCAGGAACCCCCAAACCAACCCCCCCCGTCATCGGGAAAACCCACTTCATTCCCCGTGTCAGGAGAGTCCCCAAGACCAACCCCCTCATCGGGTATCCTTCATTCCCCGGTCGGGAAAACCCCCCAAACCCAAACCCCCTTTCATCGTGGAATCACTTCAAACCCCCGGGCCAAGGAGAGCCCCAACCAACCCCCGAAACCGGGGGATAAACTTCTTTCCTCGGTCAGGAGAGCCCCCAAAGCCCAAAAACCCCGGGCATCGTGGTATCCCCTTCTTTTCCTCGTGTCGGGAGAGCCCCAACCCCCAAACCCCCTCCGGGGTTCCACTTCATTCCCCGTGCAGGAATCCCCAGCCCAAACCCCCGTCTCGGGTATCATTTTCTTTCCCCCCGTTCAGGAGACCCCCAAAACCCAAACCCCCGTCATCGGGGAAACACTTCTTTCCCCTGCAGGAGACCCCCAGACCAAAAAACCCCCGTCATCGTGGTATCACTTCATTCCATGTAAGGAGAGTCCCCAGAAAAACCCAAACCCCGTCATCGGGGTATCATTTCTTTTCCACTTCAAATTTTTTTTTAATTACCAACCAAGGTTTATTTTTTTTTTTTTTTTATACCCCTTTTTTTTTTTCAAATTTTTTTTTTCCCCAAAACCCCTTTTTTTTTTCTTAAATTTACATTTTTTTTTAAATTCCCCAAAATTTTTTTTCAATTTTTTACTTCGCCCCGTGCCCAGGAGATCCCCCAAACCCAACCCCCGTCCCCGGGGAATCACTTCATTCCCTTTCAGGAGAGCCCCCCGACCAACCCCCCGTCATCGGGGTTATCACTTCATCCTTTTCCCCTTTATGAGAGTCCCCCAAAAACCGACCAACCCCCGCATCGTGGTATAAACTTTTTTTTAATTTTAAACCCCCCAAAGAAAGGCAAGGTTTTATTTTTTTTTTCGTTTTTTCAGAAAATTTTTTTTTCCCAACCAACCCATTTATTTTTTTTATTTTTTAATTTTTTTTTTTCATTTTTTTTTTTTCAGGAAAGAAAGTCCCCAAAACCAATTATGTGGTTTTTTTAATTTTCTTTTTAGTCCTTTTGGATTTTCCCAACCCAAACCAAACCCTTCCTTCTTTTGGTATAAACTTTCATTTTTGAAAGATTTTTCCCCAGAAAAAAAAGGGTTCCTTTTGGGTATCATTTTTCCCCTGTAAGGGGGTTTTTCCCCAACCAAAAAGGGGCCCCCTTCCATCTTTGGTTATAAAAAAAACTTAAAAAAATTCCCCCCCCGTAGAAAATCCCCCCCCCCCCCCCCCCAACCCCCCCCCCCCCCCCCACCCTGTTATTCTTTCCCCCCCCTATGGGGAAGTCCCCAGCCCAAACCCCCCGGGTCACGGGAAATCATTTTCCTTTCCTCGTGCGGGAGAGCCCCCCCAAACCGCCCAACCCCCCCCGTCTCGTGGTATCATTTCTTTCCCCCCTTTTCAGGAAGTCCCCGGGCCAACCAACCCCCGCACCCGTGGTATCATTTTCATTCCCCTATGGAGACCCCCAAAAACCAAACCCCTTTAAACCGGGGGTATCACTTCTTTCCTCGGCCGGGAAAGAGTCCCCAGCCCGACCATCCCCCTCATGTGGTATCATTTCTTTCCCCCCCCCCCGTTTTTCGGGCGAGCCCCAGCCCAAACCAACCCCCGTCATGGGGGTATCACTTCTTTCCCCGGGTCGGGGCGAGCCCCAACAAACCCAAACCCCCCTCACGGGACCCACTTCATTCCCCGTATGAGGAACCCCCGGGCCCAAACCCCCGGGCCCATCTGGATAAATTCTTTTCCTTTCTGGTCGGGAAGCCCCCCAGCCCAAACCCAAAAACCCCCGTCTCGGGGATAAACTTCTTTCCCCCCGTGCAGGAGACCCCCCAACCAAACCAACCCCCGTCATCGGGGGATCCCCTTCATTCCCCGGGGTCGGGCGAGTCCCCAGCCCGCCCCAACCCCCGTCATCGGGATCACTTCTTTCCCCCTGTCGGGAAGATCCCCAGCCCAACCAACCCCCGTCACGGGGTATCATTTCCCTTTCCCCCGTGCCGGGCGAGTCCCCAGCCCAACCCAAACCCCCCCGTCATCGTGGACCCATTTTCATTCCCCCGTGTCGGGCAGTCCCCAACCGCCCACCCCCCCGTCATCGGGGGTATCATTTCCTTCCATGTCAGGAGAGCCCCCAACCCAAACCCCAACCCCCGTAAACGGGTACCATTTCATTCCACGTTTTCAGGAACCCCCGGGCCAAAAAACCCCCCCGTAAATCGGGGTATCACTTCATTCCCGTTCGGAAGTCCCCAGCCCAAACCCAAAACCCCGGGCTCGTGGATCACTTCATTCCATTCAGGAGAGCCCCCAAAACCCCGACCCCCCCCCTCATCGTGGTATCACTTCATTCCCCTTTCGGGAGAGTCCCAGCCCAAACCCAAAAACCCCCCAAAAAAAAAATCCAAACCCCAAAAAACCCCTTCCAAAAAGCCCCCAAAAAAAAAAACCAAAAAAAAAAAAACCCCCGAAAAAAAAAAAAAAATCATCGTGGTATCACTTCATTCCCCGTGTCAGGAGAGTCCCCAGACCGACCAACCCCCGTCATCGTGGTATCACTTCATTCCCCGTGTCAGGAGAGTCCCCAGACCAACAAACCCCCCCCGTCATCGTGGTATCACTTTCATTCCCCGTGTCAGGAGAGTCCCCAGACCAACCAACCCCCGTCATCGTGGTATCACTTCATTCCCGTGTCAGGAGAGTCCCCAGACCACCCACCCTTCCCCCCCCTCCCCCCCCCCCCCCCCCCCTCCCCCCCCCCCAATCGGGAAAAAATAAAAAAGAAAAAAAAAGAAGACTGATCAGGAAACAAGTCCCCACCCCCCCCACCTAACAAAAAAAAACAACTAAAAAGTCCCCAGAACCCACCAACCCCCGTCATCGTGGTATCACTTCATTCCCCGTGTCAGGAGAGTCCACAGACCGACCAACCCCCGTCATCGTGGTATCACTTCATTCCCCGTGTCAGGCGAGTCCCCAGACCGACCAACCCCCGTCATCGTGGTATCACTTCATTCCCCGTGTCAGGAGAGTCCCCAGACCAACCAACCCCCGTCATCGTGGTATCACTTCATTCCCCGTGTCAGGCGAGTCCCCAGACCAACCAACCCCCGTCATCGTGGTATCACTTCATTCCCCGTGTCAGGCGAGTCCCCAGACCGACCAACCCCCGTCATCGTGGTATCACTTCATTCCCATGTCAGGAGAGTCCCCAGACCAACCAACCCCCGTCATCGTGGTATCACTTCATTCCACGTGTCAGGAGAGTCCCCAGACCAACCAACCCCCGTCATCGTGGTATCACTTCATTCCTCGTGTCAGGAGAGTCCCCAGACCAACCAACCCCCGTCATCGTGGTATCACTTCATTCCATGTCAGGAGAGTCCCCAGACCGACCAACCCCCGTCATCGTGGTATCACTTCATTCCCCGTGTCAGGAGAGTCCCCAGACCGACCAACCCCCGTCATCGTGGTATCACTTCATTCCCCGTGTCAGGAGAGTCCCCAGACCAACCAACCCCCGTCATCGTGGTATCACTTCATTCCCCGTGTCAGGAGAGTCCCCAGACCAACCAACCCCCGTCATCGTGGTATCACTTCATTCCCCGTGTCAGGAGAGTCCCCAGACCAACCAACCCCCGTCATCGTGGTATCACTTCATTCCCCGTGTCAGGAGAGTCCCCAGACCGACCAACCCCCGTCATCGTGGTATCACTTCATTCCCCGTGTCAGGAGAGTCCCCAGACCAACCAACCCCCGTCATCGTGGTATCACTTCATTCCATGTCAGGAGAGTCCCCAGACCAACCAACCCCCGTCATCGTGGTATCACTTCATTCCCCGTGTCAGGAGAGTCCACAGACCGACCAACCCCCGTCATCGGGGTATCACTTCATTCCCCGTGTCAGGAGAGTCCCCAGACCAACCAACCCCCGCCAACGTGGTATCACTTCATTCCCCGTGTCAGGAGAGTCCCCAGACCAACCAACCCCCGTCATCGTGGTATCACTTCATTCCCCGTGTCAGGAGAGTCCCCAGACCGACCAACCCCCCCCCCCCCCCTCACCACCACCCCCTCCCACCCCCCGTCATCGGGGTATCACTTCATTCCCCGTGTCAGGAGAGTCCCCAGACCAACCAACCCCCGTCATCGTGGTATCACTTCATTCCCCGTGTCAGGAGAGTCCCCAGACCAACCAACCCCCGTCATCGTGGTATCACTTCATTCCCCGTGTCAGGAGAGTCCCCAGACCGACCAACCCCCGTCATCGGGGTATCACTTCATTCCCCGTGTCAGGAGAGTCCCCAGACCAACCAACCCCCGTCATCGTGGTATCACTTCATTCCCCGTGTCAGGAGAGTCCCCAGACCAACCAACCCCCGTCATCGTGGTATCACTTCATTCCCCGTGTCAGGAGAGTCCCCAGACCGACCAACCCCCGTCATCGGGGTATCACTTCATTCCCCGTGTCAGGCGAGTCCCCAGACCGACCAACCCCCGTCATCGTGGTATCACTTCATTCCCCGTGTCAGGAGAGTCCCCAGACCAACCAACCCCCGTCATCGTGGTATCACTTCATTCCCCGTGTCAGGCGAGTCCCCAGACCAACCAACCCCCGTCATCGTGGTATCACTTCATTCCCCGTGTCAGGCGAGTCCCCAGACCGACCAACCCCCGTCATCGTGGTATCACTTCATTCCATGTCAGGAGAGTCCCCAGACCAACCAACCCCCGTCATCGTGGTATCACTTCATTCCACGTGTCAGGAGAGTCCCCAGACCAACCAACCCCCGTCATCGTGGTATCACTTCATTCCATGTCAGGAGAGTCCCCAGACCGACCAACCCCCGTCATCGTGGTATCACTTCATTCCCCGTGTCAGGAGAGTCCCCAGACCAACCCCCGTCATCGTGGTATCACTTCATTCCATGTCAGGAGAGTCCCCAGACCGACCAACCCCCGTCATCGTGGTATCACTTCATTCCCCGTGTCAGGAGAGTCCCCAGACCAACCAACCCCCGTCATCGTGGTATCACTTCATTCCCCGTGTCAGGAGAGTCCCCAGACCGACCAACCCCCGTCATCGTGGTATCACTTCATTCCCCGTGTCAGGAGAGTCCCCAGACCAACCAACCCCCGTCATCGTGGTATCACTTCATTCCCCGTGTCAGGAGAGTCCCCAGACCGACCAACCCCCGTCATCGTGGTATCACTTCATTCCCCATGTCAGGAGAGTCCCCGACTCAGGAGGAAGCCCACCCAGGAACATGGAAGGATACAGAGGACGTAGCGTGCGGCCGGTCGGGAGAAGTCCGTCTTCCTCAGATAGGAGATGAGTTCTATGGCGGGCCGGCGCACCATCAGGGAGGTCTCATTGAAGGTCTTACACTGGGGGGGAGGAAGGAGTGAATATAGAGCTCCGCGGGGGAGGGACGGATAGGATCACTGCATTAGAGGCGGGACTTACCTGTAGCTGGAAGCGCGGGGGAAGGCCGTGGGGGAAGATGGACCTCACCTGGCTGGAAGGGATGGAGTAGAACTGAGCCTCATGGTCCTCCATGTGCTGAGCCTGGAAAACACAGCAAGGTTACGTGACTGGTGACACAGGACCCCCCCCATATATCACACAGACCGGCACCCCCCGTATATATCACAGACCAGCCCCCTGACCCACCCCCCCCCATATATCACACAGACCGGCACCGCGATACAGGACCCCCCCCATATATCACACAGACCGGCCCTCTGACACAGGACCCCCGCTATATATCTCACAGACTGGCACCGCGATACAGGACCCCCCCTATATATCTCACAGACTGGCACCGCGATACAGGACCCCCCCCATATATCACACAGACTCTGGGAACCCTGTATAGGCTGTATTAGAAGTAGTGACCGATTCATACTGTTGGGACTCATAGAAGATGCCGATTTCATCACCTCCAGCCACCCGCCTGTCTGTTGTCTGCTATAATGTGTTTATTGTAAATACGTCTGGTGTGACTCCAAGAGTCTCACTCATTGTGGTAATTATCCCTCCAATTGTGTGAAGGAGTTCTGTGTTTATATTTATGATAATATGTATTGTATAGTCGGTGATTTAGGAGACGTCAAGGCTGCCCTGAAAGGCCATATCTCTGAGTCACCTGTCTGGTTAAATGATTAGATAATTAGGTTTCTGGTTCCAGTTTGTATTGTCATCCTGGTGTATATATATATAATGTGTGAGATCTCAAATAAACCGGCTTAATCCAGATGTACTCCAAGACTGGTGTTATCTGCTTCTTGGGGGTTATTATAGCCAGATCCATCGGTCTCGTGTTCCAGGACTTAAGCAGTGATATACTGGCGGAAGCACTCGAGCGGAGTGTGGGACGTTCCATCACATGGAGGTCACCAGAGCTTCACAGGTTGTCACTGGAGTCCTCTTCCCCTCCCCCATGATGACATCACAGAGCTGGTGGATGTTGGAGACCTTGCGCTCCTCCCCCTTCCGTTTGAGGATGTCCCACAGATGATGGATGGGGTTCAGGTCTGGAGACATGATTGGCCAGTCCATCACCTTCACCCTCCATTCACACTGAAGCCCAGACACTCCCCTCTATGGTCTCCTATGTCTCTGTACACACCGACGTTTTGTAGCTTTATTGAGCAGTTTTGGGCTTTTTCTGAACGCCAGAAATTTGCGGTCAAAGTGCCGTTTTTCACCGCCAAAAAAAGCCAAACGCTGATAAACGCTCATCAACGCGCGTTAGAGTTCAGCGTTCTATTTCTTCAATACATTGTGTTTCCCCGACTGGGATCTTCCCACTTACCGGATCACTCTGACTGGTCCGGAAGACTTCTCTGGGGGCGGGGCTTTCTACAGGGGAAGCGACATCCGACAACCCCCTCTGAGGAACCGCCGGAGCGACTACCAACTGAAGGGAAGAAAAGATACAAAGGTCAGCCCAGTCCTCCACCCCGCCCCCGCCCAGTACCCCCTCCTCCACCCCCGCCCAGTAACCCCTCTACCCCCGCCCAGTAACCCCTCCTCCACCCCCGCCCAGTAACCCCTCCTCCACCCCCGCCCAGTAACCCCTCCTTCACCCCCGCCCAGTCCCCCACCCCGCCCCCGCCCAGTAACCCCTCCTCCACCCCCGCCATGTACCCCTCCTCCACCCCGCCCCCACCCAGTAACCCCTCCTCCACCCCCGCCATGTACCCCTCCTCCACCCCCGCCCCCGCCCGGTAACCCCTCCACCCCCTCCCAGTACCCCCACCCAGTAACCCCTCCACCCCCACCATGTACCCCCTCCTCCACCCCCACCCAGTAACCCCTCTACCCCCGCCCAGTACCCCCTCCTCCACCCCCCCGCCCCCACCCAGTACCCCCTCTACCCCCGCCCAGTACCCCCTCCTCCACCCCCGCCCTGTACCCCCTCCTCCACCCAGTAACCCCTCTACCGCCTCCTAGTATCCCACCCTTCTACCCCCCCCCCCGCCCAGTATCCCATTTTCTATCCCGCATGTTATCCGCCCCCCCCCCCCCCATACACTAACAAGAGAGACCCGATTCACCCCGATATCACCGGAACTCCCCGATAACCGACTCACCCTCCAGGGGGATCTGTGCAGAAGACACCGCGCCAACATCTACAATACAGGAAGGAAAAAGATTACCAGTCCACCCCTCCTCCGACACCCTCCCCCCTCCTCCGACACCCTCACCCCTCCTCCTCCTCCGACACCCTCACCCCTCCTCCTCCTCCGACACCCTCCCCCCTCCTCCGACACCCTCACCCCTCCTCCGACACCCTCACCCCTCCTCCTCCTCCGACACCCTCACCCCTCCTCCGACACCCTCCCCCCTCCTCCGACACCCTCACCCCTCCTCCGACACCCTCACCCCTCCTCCTCCTCCGACACCCTCACCCTCACCCCCTCCCCCGACACCCTCACCCCTCCTCCGACACCATCCCTCCTCCTCCGACACCCTCACCCCCCCCACACCCTCCCCCGACACCATCACCCCTCCTCCTCCTCCGACACCCTCCCCCCCCTCCCCCCTCCTCCGACACCATCACCTCTCCCTCCTCCGACACCATCACCTCTCCCTCCTCCGACACCATCACCCCTCCTCCGACACCATCACCCCTCCTCCGACACCATCACCCCTCCTCCTCCTCCGACACCCTCCCCCCTCCTCCGACACCCTCACCCCTCCTCCGACACCCTCACCCCTCCTCCTCCTCCTCCGACACCCTCACCCTCACCCCCTCCCCCGACACCCTCACCCCTCCTCCGACACCATCCCGCCTCCTCCGACACCCTCACCCCCCCCGACACCCTCCCCCGACACCATCACCCCTCCTCCTCCTCCGACACCCTCACCCCTCCTCCGACACCATCACCTCTCCCTCCTCCGACACCATCACCCCTCCTCCGACACCATCACCCCTCCTCCGACACCATCACCCCTCCTCCGACACCATCCCGCCTCCTCCGACACCCTCACCCCCTCCCCCGACACCATCATCCCTCCAACCCCCGGTCCTCGGCACCCTCCCCCCCCTCCTCCGACACCCCTCCCCCTCCGACACCAGTACACCCTCTTCCGACACCGGTCCACCCTACCCCCTCCTCCGACGACACCGGTACCATCCACCCTCCTCCGACACTGGTACCCTCCCCTGACACCCCTCCCCCTCTGACACCAGTACCCTCCCCCGACACCGGTACCATCCCCCAACACCGGCACCCCTCCTCCTCCTCCGACACCGGTCCACGGTCCACCCTCCCCCGACACCCCTCCCCCTCCGACACTGGTCCACCCTCCGACACCGATCCACGGTCCACCCTCCCCCGACACCCCTCCCCCTCCGACACCGATCCACAGTCCACCCTCCCCCGACACCCCTCCCCCTCCGACACCGATCCACCCTCCCCCGACACCCCTCCAACACCAGGCAAACGGTCCACCCTCCCCCTCTGACACCGGTCCACCCTCCTCCGACACCGATACCCTCCGCCGACACCGGCACCCCTCCCCCTCCGACACCGGTACCCTCCCCAAATGGATCCTCAGTACACTCCCTCCCCCTCCTCCTACACCGGTCCTCGGCACCCTCCCCCATCTGACACCGGTCCTCGGTACTCATATCCGGTTTCCGGTCGGTATTCGGGGCTCTCCGGCCGGTTTCCGGTGTTTCTCACCTTCTCTCACGCTCACACACTGTCAGACACACTGGAAATGTCAGCGCGCAGTGATGTCGTCATCAGCAGGCGACACACCGGAAGTACCTCTGCCGCCATCTTCCTCTCGGGAAGGTCATTACGTCACTCCTATAGTGCAGAGGGGCGGGGCTAAACCTTGACTGCGGAGAAATCTGAATCGGAACTGTCTGTGCTCCTCCCCAGCCAATCAGAATGCTCTATAATACAAGCCATAGATTACAGGGAGAGAGGAATAGTAATGGGCAGTCCCTCCTCATCTCTATAGATTTGTGTATAAAATGCACTTTTTATCTATCAATAATCGGCACTGAACCGGAAATCTGATTTCTACATTTCTAAAAAGTCAATATAAAGAAAAAAAATCCCCCAACCCCCAATTCTCCCTCAAGGGGGCGTGGCAGGGGGTGTGTCCTAGGCCTGCATACTTTTCCCTCATTCCCATCCCAAAAAGTTGGGAGGTGTTTGTATTATGTATGGTGGGGGGTATTCTGGGGTACATTGGGGGGTATTAGGGAAGGTGGGGGTATTTTGGGATATTAGGGAAGATTGAAGGTATTTTGGGGTACATTGGGGGGTATTAGGGAAAGTGGGGGTATTTTGGGGTACATTGGGGGGTATTAGGGAAGGTGGGGGTATTCTGGGGTACATTGGGGGGTATTAGAGAAGGTGGGGGTATTTTGGGGTACATTGGGGGTATTAGGGAATGTGGAAGGTATTTGGGGGTACATTGGGGGGTATTAGAGAAGGTGGGGGTACATTGGGGGGTATTAGAGAAGGTGGGGGTATTTTGGGATATTAGGGAAGATTGAAGGTATTTTGGGGTACATGGGGGTATTAGGGAAGGTGGAAGGTATTTTGGGGTACATTGGGGGTATTAGGGAAAGTGGGGGTATTTTGGGGTACATTGGGGGGTATTAGGGAAGGTGGGGGTATTCTGGGGTACATTGGGGGGTATTAGAGAAGGTGGGGGGTATTTTGGGGTACATTGGGGGTATTAGGGAATGTGGAAGGTATTTGGGGGTACATTGGGGGGTATTAGAGAAGGTGGGGGTACATTGGGGGGTATTAGAGAAGGTGGGGGTATTTTGGGATATTAGGGAAGATTGAAGGTATTTTGGGGTACATGGGGGTATTAGGGAAGGTGGAAGGTATTTTGGGGTACATTGGGGAGTATTAGGGAAGGTGGGGGGTATTTTGGGGTACATTGGGGGTATTAGGGAAAGTGGGGGTATTTTGGGGTACATTGGGGGGTATTAGGGAAGGTGGGGGTATTCTGGGGTACATTGGGGGGTATTAGAGAAGGTGGGGGTATTTTGGGGTACATTGGGGGTATTAGGGAATGTGGAAGGTATTTGGGGGTACATTGGGGGGTATTAGAGAAGGTGGGGGTACATTGGGGGGTATTAGAGAAGGTGGGGGTATTTTGGGATATTAGGGAAGATTGAAGGTATTTTGGGGTACATGGGGGTATTAGGGAAGGTGGAAGGTATTTTGGGGTACATGGGGGGGTATTAGGGAAGGTGGAAGGTATTTTGGGGTACATTGGGGAGTATTAGGGAAGGTGGGGGGTATTTTGGGGTACATTGGGGGTATTAGGGAAAGTGGGGGTATTTTGGGGTACATTGGGGGGTATTAGGGAAGGTGGGGGTATTCTGGGGTACATTGGGGGGTATTAGAGAAGGTGGGGGTATTTTGGGGTACATTGGGGGTATTAGGGAATGTGGAAGGTATTTGGGGGTACATTGGGGGTATTAGAGAAGGTGGGGGTATTTTGGGATATTAGGGAAGATTGAAGGTATTTTGGGGTACATGGGGGTATTAGGGAAGGTGGAAGGTATTTTGGGGTACATTGGGGAGTATTAGGGAAGGTGGGGGTATTCTGGGGTACATTGGGGGGTATTAGAGAAGGTGGGGGGTATTTTGGGGTACATTGGGGGTATTAGGGAATGTGGAAGGTATTTGGGGGTACATTGGGGGGTATTAGAGAAGGTGGGGGTACATTGGGGGGTATTAGAGAAGGTGGGGGTATTTTGGGATATTAGGGAAGATTGAAGGTATTTTGGGGTACATGGGGGTATTAGGGAAGGTGGAAGGTATTTTGGGGTACATGGGGGGTATTAGGGAAGGTGGAAGGTATTTTGGGGTACAGGGGGGGTATTAGGGAAGGTGGAAGGTATTTTGGGGTACATTGGGGGGTATTAGGGAAGGTGGGGGTATTCTGGGGTACATTGGGGGGTATTAGAGAAGGTGTGGGGTATTTTGGGGTACATTGGGGGTATTAGGGAATGTGGAAGGTATTTGGGGGTACATTGGGGGGTATTAGAGAAGGTGGGGGTACATTGGGGGGTATTAGAGAAGGTGGGGTATTTCGGGATATTAGGGAAGATTGAAGGTATTTTGGGGTACATGGGGGTATTAGGGAAGGTGGAAGGTATTTTGGGGTACATGGGGGGGTATTAGGGAAGGTGGAAGGTATTTTGGGGTACATTGGGGGGTATTAGGGAAGGTGGGGGGTATTTTGAGGTACATTGGGGGTATTAGAGAATGTGGAAGGTATTTAGGGGTACATTGGGGGGTATTAGGGAAAGTGCGGGTATTCTGGGGTACATTGGGGGGTATTAGGGAAAGTGGGGGTATTTTGGGGTACATTGGGGGGTATTAGAGAAGGTGGGGGTATTTTGGGATATTAGGGGAGATTGAAGGTATTTTGGGGTACATTGATTGGGGGGTATTAGGGAAGGTAGAAGGTATTGGGGGGGGTATTAGGGAAGGTAGAAGGTATTGGGGGGGGGGTATTAGGGAAGGTGAGGGTATTTTGGGATATTAGGGAAGGTGGGGGTATTTTTCGGGTACATTAGGGGTATTAGGGAAGGTAGAAGGTATTGGGGGGGGGGTATTAGGGAAGGCGGGGGTATTTTGGGGTACATTAGAGTAGGTGGAGGATATTCTGGGGTACATTGGGGGTATTTTAGGGTACATTGGGGGTATTTTATGGTATTACGGAAGGTAGGGGTATTTTGGTGGGGTATTAGGGATGGTGGGGGGTATTATGTATGGTGGGGGTACATGGGGGGGTATAATGTCATTGGGGGTATTAGGGGGGGGGGTGTTCTGGTCACGTGATGAAGCCGAGGTTTGCCAGTCTCTCCTCCCTGAATAAAGATGGCGCCCCAGCCACTTCCTGCCTGACTTCCTCCGTCGCAGTGGGCGGGGCCATGTGACGTCACTGGCGGGAAGAGGCCGCTCCGCTGAGTGCTGGTGACGCGGAATGTGAGGAGAGAAGCGGAGAACGGTAAGTGACCCACCGGAGGGCGGAGCTGCACCCGGGAGGATGGGAAGGGGCGGGGCAAGGTGTGTGAGTGGGAGGGGCTGTGTACCTGGCCGTCCTGGGACATTGTAGTAGTGAGGGGGAGGGGGGGCCTTGTATTGGTCACTGTGAGTGCGGAGCCCCGCCCCCTCCCGATCATTATCTCACCTCAGGCCTGACATCAGAGGCCACGCCCCCAAACTTCACCTCTGGAGACCAGCAATCTGATTGGCTCTTCAGTGCCATGGCATCTCCGGGGGGCCACAGACCGTCCAATCAGGAGATCACATGGAAGGGGCGGGATTAGCTGTTCTGGGCTCCGCCTCCTCTGTAGAGGAATGTCTCCACCCCCCACCCAATACTGACATAAACATCCAATCCGATCGTCCAATCCCCTTCCAGAGAGAGAGGGTCCAATCCCCTTCCAGAGAGAGAGGGTCCAATCCCCTTCAAGAGAGAGAGAGGGTCCAATCCCGGTGTCCAGAGAGAGAGGGTCCAATCCCGGTGTCCAGAGAGAGAGAGGGTCCAATCCCCTTCAAGAGAGAGAGAGGGTCCAATCCCGGTGTCCAGAGAGAGAGAGGGTCCAATCCCGGTGTCCAGAGAGAGAGAGAGAGAGAGGGTCCAATCCCGGTGTCCAGAGAGAGAGAGGGTCCAATCCCCTTCAAGAGAGAGAGAGGGTCCAATCCCGGTGTCCAGAGAGAGGGTCCAATCCCGGTGTCCAGAGAGAGAGAGGGTCCAATCCCCTTCAAGAGAGAGAGAGGGTCCAATCCCGGTGTCCAGAGAGAGAGAGGGTCCAATCCCGGTGTCCAGAGAGAGAGAGAGAGGGTCCAATCCCGGTGTCCAGAGAGAGAGAGGGGTCCAATCCCCTTCAAGAGAGAGAGAGGGTCCAATCCCGGTGTCCAGAGAGAGAGAGGGTCCAATCCCGGTGTCCAGAGAGAGAGAGAGAGAGAGGGTCCAATCCCGGTGTCCAGAGAGAGAGAGGGTCCAATCCCCTTCAAGAGAGAGAGAGGGTCCAATCCCGGTGTCCAGAGAGAGGGAGAGGGGGGCAGGGGGGGGGGGGTCCAATCCCGGTGTCCAGAGAGAGAGAGGGTCCAATCCCGGTGTCAAGAGAGAGAGAGGGTCCAATCCCGGTGTCCAGAGAGAGAGAGGGTCCAATCCCGGTGTCCAGAGAGAGAGAGGGTCCAATCCCGGTGTCCAGAGAGAGAGGGTCCAATCCCGGTGTCCAGAGAGAGAGAGGGTCCAATCCCCTTCAAGAGAGAGAGAGGGTCCAATCCCGGTGTCCAGAGAGAGAGAGGGTCCAATCCCGGTGTCCAGAGAGAGAGAGGGTCCAATCCCTGTGTCCAGAGAGAGAGAGAGAGAGAGGGTCCAATCCCGGTGTCCAGAGAGAGAGAGGGTCCAATCCCTGTGTCCAGAGAGAGAGAGGGTCCAATCCCGGTGTCCAGAGAGAGAGAGGGTCCAATCCCGGTGTCCAGAGAGAGAGAGGGTCCAATCCCGGTGTCCAGAGAGAGAGAGAGAGAGGGTCCAATCCCGGTGTCCAGAGAGAGAGAGGGTCCAATCCCGGTGTCCAGAGAGAGAGAGAGAGGGTCCAATCCCGTGTCCAGAGAGAGAGAGGGTCCAATCCCGGTGTCCAGAGAGAGAGAGGGTCCAATCCCGGTGTCCAGAGAGAGAGAGAGGGAGAGAGAGAGAGTGTCCAATCCTGGTGTCCAGAGAGAGAGAGGGTCCAATCCCTGTGTCCAGAGAGAGAGAGAGAGAGGGTCCAATCCCGGTGTCCAGAGAGAGAGAGGGTCCAATCCCTGTGTCCAGAGAGAGAGAGAGAGAGGGTCCAATCCCGGTGTCCAGAGAGAGAGAGGGTCCAATCCCGGTGTCCAGAGAGAGAGAGGGTCCAATCCCGGTGTCCAGAGAGAGAGAGAGAGAGGGTCCAATCCCGGTGTCCAGAGAGAGAGAGGGTCCAATCCCGGTGTCCAGAGAGAGAGAGGGTCCAATCCCGGTGTCCAGAGAGAGAGAGGGTCCAATCCCTGTGTCCAGAGAGAGAGAGAGAGAGAGAGAGGGGTCCAATCCCGGTGTCCAGAGAGAGAGAGGGTCCAATCCCGGTGTCCAGAGAGAGAGAGGGTCCAATCCCGGTGTCCAGAGAGAGAGAGGGTCCAATCCCGGTGTCCAGAGAGAGGGAAAGGGTCCAATCCCTGTGTCCAGAGAGAGAGAGGGTCCAATCCCGGTGTCCAGAGAGAGAGAGGGTCCAATCCCTGTGTCCAGAGAGAGAGAGGGTCCAATCCCTGTGTCCAGAGAGAGAGAGGGTCCAATCCCTGTGTCCAGAGAGAGAGAGAGTGTCCAATCCCGGTGTCCAGAGAGAGAGAGAGAGGGTCCAATCCCGGTGTCCAGAGAGAGAGAGAGAGGGTCCAATCCCGGTGTCCAGAGAGAGAGAGGGTCCAATCCCGGTGTCCAGAGAGAGAGAGGGTCCAATCCCGGTGTCCAGAGAGAGAGAGGGTCCAATCCCGGTGTCCAGAGAGAGAGAGGGTCCAATCCCTGTGTCCAGAGAGAGAGAGGGTCCAATCCCGGTGTCCAGAGAGAGAGAGAGGGTCCAATCCCGGTGTCCAGAGAGAGAGAGAGAGGGTCCAATCCCGGTGTCCAGAGAGAGAGAGAGAGGGTCCAATCCCGGTGTCCAGAGAGAGAGAGAGAGGGTCCAATCCCGGTGTCCAGAGAGAGAGAGAGAGGGTCCAATCCCGGTGTCCAGAGAGAGAGAGAGAGAGGGTCCAATCCCGGTGTCCAGAGAGAGAGAGGGTCCAATCCCCTTCCAGAGAGAGAGAGGGTCCAATCCCGGTGTCCAGAGAGAGAGGGTCCAATCCCGGTGTCCAGAGAGAGGGTCCAATCCCGGTGTCCAGAGAGAGAGGGTCCAATCCCGGTGTCCAGAGAGAGAGAGGGTCCAATCCCGTTGTCCAGAGAGAGAGAGGGTCCAATCCCGTTGTCCAGAGAGAGAGAGAGGGTCCAATCCCGTTGTCCAGAGAGAGAGAGAGAGGGTCCAATCCCGGTGTCCAGAGAGAGAGAGAGGGTCCAATCCCGGTGTCCAGAGAGAGAGGGTCCAATCCCGGTGTCCAGAGAGAGAGAGAGAGGGTCCAATCCCGGTGTCCAGAGAGAGAGAGGGTCCAATCCCGGTGTCCAGAGAGAGGGTCCAATCCCCTTCCAGAGAGAGGGTCCAATCCCGGTGTCCCGAGAGAGAGGGTCCAATCCCGGTGTCCAGAGAGAGAGAGAGGGTCCAATCCCGGTGTCCAGAGAGAGAGAGAGGGTCCAATCCCGGTGTCCAGAGAGAGAGAGAGGGTCCAATCCCGGTGTCCAGAGAGAGAGAGGGTCCAATCCCGGTGTCCAGAGAGAGAGAGGGTCCAATCCCGGTGTCCAGAGAGAGAGAGGGTCCAATCCCGGTGTCCAGAGAGAGAAAGGGTCCAATCCCGGTGTCCAGAGAGAGAGAGGGTCCAATCCCGGTGTCCAGAGAGAGAGAGGGTCCAATCCCGGTGTCCAGAGAGAGAGAGGGTCCAATCCCGGTGTCCAGAGAGAGAGAGGGTCCAATCCCGGTGTCCAGAGAGAGAGAGGGTCCAATCCCGGTGTCCAGAGAGAGAGAGGGTCCAATCCCGGTGTCCAGAGAGAGAGGGTCCAATCCCCTTCCAGAGAGAGAGGGTCCAATCCCGGTGTCCAGAGAGAGAGAGGGTCCAATCCCGGTGTCCAGAGAGAGAGAGGGTCCAATCCCCTTCCAGAGAGAGAGAGGGTCCAATCCCCTTCCAGAGAGAGAGAGGGTCCAATCCCCTTCCAGAGAGAGAGAGGGTCCAATCCCGGTGTCCAGAGAGAGAGAGAGGGTCCAATCCCGGTGTCCAGAGAGAGAGAGGGTCCAATCCCGGTGTCCAGAGAGAGAGAGGGTCCAATCCCCTTCCAGAGAGAGAGAGGGTCCAATCCCCTTCCAGAGAGAGAGGGTCCAATCCCCTTCCAGAGAGAGAGGGTCCAATCCCCTTCCAGAGAGAGAGGGTCCAATCCCCTTCCAGAGAGAGAGAGGGTCCAATCCCGGTGTCCAGAGAGAGGGTCCAATCCCCTTCCAGAGAGAGGGTCCAATCCCGGTGTCCAGAGAGAGGGTCCAATCCCGGTGTCCAGAGAGAGGGTCCAATCCCGGTGTCCAGAGAGAGAGAGGGTCCAATCCCGGTGTCCAGAGAGAGAGAGAGAGGGTCCAATCCCGGTGTCCAGAGAGAGAGAGAGGGTCCAATCCCGGTGCCCAGAGAGAGAGAGAGAGGGTCCAATCCCGGTGTCCAGAGAGAGAGAGGGTCCAATCCCGGTGTCCAGAGAGAGAGAGGGTCCAATCCGCTTCCAGAGAGAGAGAGAGGGTCCAATCCCAGTGTCCAGAGAGAGAGGGTCCAATCCCGGTGTCCAGAGAGAGAGAGAGGGTCCAATCCCGGTGTCCAGAGAGAGAGAGGGTCCAATCCCGGTGTCCAGAGAGAGAGAGGGTCCAATCCCGGTGTCCAGAGAGAGATAGGGTCCAATCCCGGTGTCCAGAGAGAGAGAGGGTCCAATCCCGGTGTCCAGAGAGAGGGTCCAATCCCGGTGTCCAGAGAGAGGGTCCAATCCCCTTCCAGAGAGAGAGAGGGTCCAATCCCGGTGTCCAGAGAGAGAGGGTCCAATCCCGGTGTCCAGAGAGAGAGGGTCCAATCCCGGTGTCCAGAGAGAGAGAGGGTCCAATCCCGGTGTCCAGAGAGAGAGAGAGGGTCCAATCCCGGTCCAATCCCGGTGTCCAGAGAGAGAGAGAGGGTCCAATCCCGGTGTCCAGAGAGAGAGAGAGGGTCCAATCCCGGTGTCCAGAGAGAGAGAGGGTCCAATCCCGGTGTCCAGAGAGAGGGTCCAATCCCCTTCCAGAGAGAGGGTCCAATCCCCTTCCAGAGAGAGGGTCCAATCCCCTTCCAGAGAGAGGGTCCAATCCCCTTCCAGAGAGAGGGTCCAATCCCCTTCCAGAGAGAGGGTCCAATCCCCTTCCAGAGAGAGGGTCCAATCCCCTTCCAGAGAGAGGGTCCAATCCCCTTCCAGAGAGAGAGGGTCCAATCCCGGTGTCCAGAGAGAGAGAGGGTCCAATCCCGGTGTCCAGAGAGAGAGAGGGTCCAATCCCGGTGTCCAGAGAGAGAGAGGGTCCAATCCCGGTGTCCAGAGAGAGAGAGGGTCCAATCCCGGTGTCCAGAGAGAGAGAGGGTCCAATCCCGGTGTCCAGAGAGAGAGAGGGTCCAATCCCGGTGTCCAGAGAGAGAGAGGGTCCAATCCCGGTGTCCAGAGAGAGAGAGGGTCCAATCCCGGTGTCGAGAGAGAGGGTCCAATCCCGGTGTCCAGAGAGAGGGTCCAATCCCGGTGTCCAGAGAGAGGGTCCAATCCCGGTGTCCAGAGAGAGAGAGAGGGTCCAATCCTGGTGTCCGTATAGAGAGAGGGTCCAATCCCGGTGTCCGTAGAGAGAGAGGGTCCAATCCCGGTGTCCAGAGAGAGAGGGTCCAATCCCGGTGTCCGTAGAGAGAGAGGGTCCAATCCCGGTGTCCGTATAGAGAGAGGGTCCAATCCCGGTGTCCGTAGAGAGAGAGGGTCCAATCCCGGTGTCCAGAGAGAGAGAGGGTCCAATCACGGTGTCCAGAGAGAGAGGGTCCAATCCCTTTCCAGAGAGAGGGTCCAATCCCGGTGTCCAGAGAGAGAGGGTCCAATCCCGGTGTCCAGAGAGAGAGGGTCCAATCCCGGAGTCCAGAGAGAGAGAGGGTCCAATCCCGGTGTCCAGAGAGAGAGGGTCCAATCCCGGGGTCCAGAGAGAGAGGGTCCAATCCCGGTGTCCAGAGAGAGAGGGTCCAATCCCGGTGTCCAGAGAGAGAGGGTCCAATCCCGGTGTCCAGAGAGAGAGGGTCCAATCCCGGTGTCCAGAGAGAGAGGGTCCAATCCCGGTGTCCAGAGAGAGAGGGTCCAATCCCGGTGTCCAGAGAGAGAGGGTCCAATCCCGGTGTCCAGAGAGAGAGGGTCCAATCCCGGTGTCCAGAGAGAGAGGGTCCAATCCCGGTGTCCAGAGAGAGAGGGTCCAATCCCGGTGTCCAGAGAGAGAGGGTCCAATCCGGTGTCCAGAGAGAGAGGGTCCAATCCCGGTGTCCAGAGAGAGAGGGTCCAATTCCGGTGTCCAGAGAGAGAGGGTCCAATTCCGGTGTCCAGAGAGAGAGGGTCCAATTCCGGTGTCCAGAGAGAGAGGGTCCAATTCCGGTGTCCAGAGAGAGAGGGTCCAATTCCGGTGTCCAGAGAGAGAGGGTCCAATCCCGGTGTCCAGAGAGCGAGGGTCTAATCCCCTTCCAGAGAGAGCGACAGAGAGAGGGTCCAATCCCCTTCCAGAGAGAGAGAGAGGGTCCAATCCCGGTGTCCAGAGAGAGAGAGAGGGTCCAATCCCGGTGTCCAGAGAGAGAGAGGGTCCAATCCCGGTGTCCAGAGAGAGGGTCCAATCCCGGTCCAGAGAGAGGGTCCAATCCCGGTGTCCAGAGAGAGAGTCCAATCCCGGTGTCCAGAGAGAGAGGGTCCAATCCCCTTCCAGAGAGAGAGGATCCAATCCCGGTGTCCAGAGAGGGAAAGGGTCCAATCCCCTTCCAGAGAGAGAGGGTCCAATCCTGGTGTCCAGAGAGAGAAAGGGTCCAATCCCGGTGTCCAGAGAGAGAAAGGGTCCAATCCCGGTGTCCAGAGAGAGAAAGGGTCCAATCCCGGTGTCCAGAGAGAGAAAGGGTCCAATCCCGGTGTCCAGAGAGAGAGGGTCCAATCCCCAAATGAAGGCCATCCAATCTCAACCAGAATATGCAGTTCAGATTTGGGCCCCAGTTCTCAGAAAGGATATCGGGGAACTGGAGAAAGTGCAGAGAAGGGCAACCAAACTGATAAGAGGCATGGAGGAGCTCAGCTATGAGGAGAGATTAGAGGGACTGAATATATTCTCCATGTATAAATACATAAGGGGGGATCCGCTCCCGGTCTGTCTCCTCCCACCCTGTACAGGCCTCCAGTAACGTGTCTCCTTCATATGATGTCATAGAGGGATCCGTTCCCGGTCTGTCTCCTCCTATCCTGTACAGGCCTCCAGTAACGTGTCTCCTTCATATGATGTCATAGAGGGATCCGTTCCCGGTCTGTCTCCGCCCACCCTGTACAGCCCTCCAATAACGTGTCTCCTTATGATGTCATAGAGGGATCCGTTCCCGGTTTGTCTCCTCCCACCCTGTGCAGCCCTCCAGTAACGTGTCTCCTTCATACGATGTCATAGAGGGATCCGTTCCCGGTTTGTCTCCTCCCACCCTGTACAGACCTCCAGTAACGTGTCTCCTTCATATGATGTCATAGAGGGATCCGTTCCCAGTTTGTCTCCTCCCACCCTGTGCAGCTCTCCAGTAACGTGTCTCCTTCATATGATGTCATAGAGGGATCCGTTTCCGGTCTGCCTCCTCCCACCCTGTGCAGCCCTCCAGTAACGTGTCTCCTTCATATGATGTCATGGAGGGATCCGTTCCCGGTCTGTCTCCGCCCACCCTGTACAGGCCTCCAGTAACGTGTCTCCTTCATATGATGTCATAGAGGATCCGTTCCCGGTCTGTCTCCTCCCATCCTGTGCAGCCCTCCAGTAACGTGTCTGCTTCATATGATGTCATAGAGGGATCCGTTCCCGGTCTGTCTCCTCCCATCCTGTACAGCCCTCCAGTAACGTGTCTCCTTCATACGATGTCATAGAGGGAACCGTTCCCGGTCTGTCTCCTCCCATCCTGTGCAGCCCTCCAGTAACGTGTCTCCTTCATATGATGTCATAGAGGGATCCGTTCCCGGTCTGTCTCCTCCCATCCTGTACAGCCCTCCAGTAACGTGTCTCCTTCATACGATGTCATAGAGGGAACCGTTCCCGGTCTTTCTCCGGGCACCCTGTACAGGCCTCCAGTAACATGTCTCCTTCATGTGATGTCATAGAGGGATCCGTTCCCGGTCTGTCTCCGCCCACCCTGTATAGGCCTCCAGTAACGTGTCTCCTTCATATGATGTCATAGAGGGATCCGTTCCCGGTCTGTCTCCTCCCATCCTGTGCAGCCCTCCAGTAACGTGCCTCCTTCATATGATGTCATAGAGGGATCCGTTCCCGGTCTGTCTCCGCCCACCCTGTACAGGCCTCCAATAACGTGTCTCCTTATGATGTCATAGAGGGATCCGTTCCCGGTCTGTCTCCTCCCACCCTGTGCAGTCCTCCAGTAACGTGTCTCCTTCATATGATGTCATAGAGGGATCCGTTCCCGGTCTGTCTCCGCCCACCCTGTACAGCCCTCCAATAACGTGTCTCCTTATGATGTCATAGAGGGATCCGTTCCCGGTTTGTCTCCTCCCACCCTGTACAGCCCTCCAGTAACGTGTCTCCTTCATATGATGTCATAGAGGGATCCGTTTCCGGTCTGTCTCCTCCCACCCTGTACAGGCCTCCAGTAACGTGTCTCCTTCATATGATGTCATAGAGGGATCCGTTCCCGGTCTGCCTCCTCCCACCCTGTGCAGCCCTCCAGTAACGTGTCTCCTTCATACGATGTCATAGAGGGAACCGTTCCCGGTCACCCTGTACAGACCTCCAGTAACGTGTCTCCTTCATATGATGTCATAGAGGGATCCGTTCCCGGTTTGTCTCCTCCCACCCTGTGCAGCTCTCCAGTAACGTGTCTCCTTCATATGATGTCATAGAGGGATCCGTTCCCGGTCTGTCTCCTCCCATCCTGTGCAGCCCTCCAGTAACGTGCCTCCTTCATATGATGTCATAGAGGGATCCGTTCCCGGTCTGTCTCCGCCCACCCTGTACAGCCCTCCAATAACGTGTCTCCTTATGATGTCATAGAGGGATCCGTTCCCGGTTTGTCTCCTCCCACCCTGTACAGCCCTCCAGTAACGTGTCTCCTTCATATGATGTCATAGAGGGATCCGTTTCCGGTCTGTCTCCTCCCACCCTGTACAGGCCTCCAGTAACGTGTCTCCTTCATATGATGTCATAGAGGGATCCGTTCCCGGTCTGCCTCCTCCCACCCTGTGCAGCCCTCCAGTAACGTGTCTCCTTCATATGATGTCATAGAGGGATCCGTTCCCGGTCTGTCTCCGCCCACCCTGTACAGCCCTCCAATAACGTGTCTCCTTATGATGTCATAGAGGGATCCGTTCCCGGTTTGTCTCCTCCCACCCTGTACAGCCCTCCAGTAACGTGTCTCCTTCATATGATGTCATAGAGGGATCCGTTTCCGGTCTGTCTCCTCCCACCCTGTACAGGCCTCCAGTAACGTGTCTCCTTCATATGATGTCATAGAGGGATCCGTTCCCGGTCTGTCTCCTCCCACCCTGTACAGCCCTCCAGTAACGTGTCTCCTTCATACGATGTCATAGAGGGAACCGTTCCCGGTCTTTCTCCGGTCACCCTGTACAGACCTCCAGTAACGTGTCTCCTTCATATGATGTCATAGAGGGATCCGTTCCCGGTTTGTCTCCTCCCACCCTGTGCAGCTCTCCAGTAACGTGTCTCCTTCATATGATGTCATAGAGGGATCCGTTCCCGGTCTGTCTCCTCCCATCCTGTGCAGCCCTCCAGTAACGTGTCTCCTTCATATGATGTCATAGAGGATCCGTTCCCGGTCTATCTCCTCCCACCCTGTGCAGCCCTCCAGTAACGTGTCTCCTTCATATGATGTCATAGAGGATCCGTTCCCGGTTTGTCTCCTCCCACCCTGTACAGCCCTCCAGTAACGTGTCTCCTTCATATGATGTCATGGAGGGATCCGTTCCTGGTCTGTCTCCGCCCACCCTGTATAGGCCTCCAGTAACGTGTCTCCTTCATATGATGTCATAGAGGGATCCGTTCCCGGTCTGTCTCCTCCCATCCTGTGCAGCCCTCCAGTAACGTGTCTGCTTCATATGATGTCATGGAGGGATCCGTTCCCGGTCTGTCTCCGCCCACCCTGTACAGGCCTCCAGTAACGTGTCTCCTTCATATGATGTCATAGAGGGATCCGTTCCCGGTCTGTCTCCTCCCATCCTGTGCAGCCCTCCAGTAACGTGTCTGCTTCATATGATGTCATGGAGGGATCCGTTCCCGGTCTGTGTCCGCCCACCCTGTATAGGCCTCCAGTAACGTGTCTCCTTCATATGATGTCATAGAGGGATCCGTTCCCGGTCTGTCTCCTCCCATCCTGTGCAGCCTTCCAGTAACGTGTCTCCTTCATATGATGTCATAGAGGGATCCGTTCCCGGTCTGTCTCCGCCCACCCTGTACAGGCCTCCAGTAACGTGTCTCCTTCATATGATGTCATAGAGGGATCCGTTCCCGGTCTGTCTCCGCCCATCCTGTGCAGCCCTCCAGTAACGTGTCTCCTTCATATGATGTCATAGAGGGATCCGTTCCCGGTCTGTCTCCTCCCATCATGTGCAGCCCTCCAGTAACGTGTCCCCTTCATATGATGTCATGGAGGGATCCGTTCCCGGTCTGTCTCCGCCCACCCTGTACAGGCCTCCAGTAACGTGTCTCCTTCATATGATGTCATAGAGGGATCCGTTCCCGGTCTGTCTCTGCCCACCCTGTACAGCCCTCCAGTAACGTGTCTCCTTCATATGATGTCATAGAGGGATCCGTTCCCGGTCTGTCTCCCCCCATCCTGTGCAGCCCTCCAGTAACGTGTCTCCTTCATATGATGTCATAGAGGGATCCGTTCCCGGTCTGTCTCCTCCCATCCTGTACAGACCTCCAGTAACGTGTCTCCTTCATATGATGTCATAGAGGGATCCGTTCGCGGTCTGTCTCCGCCCACCCTGTACAGCCCTCCAGTAACGTGTCTCCTTCATATGATGTCATAGAGGGATCCGTTCCCGGTCTGTCTCCGCCCACCCTGTACAGACCTCCAGTAACGTGTCTGCTTCATATAGAGATCTCTCCTAGTGTCCTGTATGGTGATGTAATGATGGGAGGGGCCTGTATATAAACCACACCCCAGTAATGTGTCCATTTTTTGTTTATTAAAAATCTTACAAAGACACAACATAATAAAAAGATATTTACATAAATGCAGAATAAATAATAATCGCTTTCATCGGCATGGAAACAGGAAAACGAAATCTAGAAACCAAGACATATTTTCATATTGTTCTCATAATTCACCTCAACAAACCCCTCCCCCCACCACCTAAACACACCCCCTCAGGATAGGAAACCATGACACCTCCATGCATGCCGCCTTTTCCCACAAATCTGATCTTATAGATATCCAGGGGGTGTGGCAGAGAGAAAAGCCACACCCCCAGAGACTGACAGACAGCGGCTACAGGGACCTGACTTTCCTCCATGGCTTTGTCCAGACCCCCGGCAGACACTCCTCCCCCCCCCAGGACCCCCCCCCCCCCCGAATCTCTCCAACCTCACCCAGAATGTTGTGCCACACCAAGGGCAGAGATTCTGAGGGGAACCCCTGGGACACCGAGAAGTCACAGATTACTAAACTAACTCGAAAAAGTGTCTCCAAATCACAATCCCAACGAGTCTGAAAAGCCCCGTATGACCCCTCCGCATAGGGATACCTAGAGCCCCACCTACTACTACACCTCCTCCTCTGCATAGGGATACCTAGAGCCCCACCCACTACTACACCTCCTCTGCATAGGGATACCTAGAGCCCCACCTACTACTACACCTCCTCCTCCGCATAGGGATACCTAGAGCCCCACCTACTACTACACCTCCTCCTCTGCATAGGGATACCTAGAGCCCCACCCACTACTACACCTCCTCTGCATAGGGATACCTAGAGCCCCACCTACTACTACACCTCCTCCTCCGCATAGGGATACCTAGAGCCCCACCTACTACTACACCTCCTCCTCTGCATAGGGATACCTAGAGCCCCACCTACTACTACACCTCCTCCTCTGCATAGGGATACCTAGAGCCCCACCCACTACTACACCTCCTCCTCTGCATAGGGATACCTAGAGCCCCACCCACTACTACACCTCCTCCTCTGCATAGGGATACCTAGAGCCCCACCCACTACTACACCTCCTCCTCTGCATTGGGATACCTAGAGCCCCACCCACTACTACACCTCCTCCTCTGCATAGGGATACCTAGAGCCCCACCCACTACTACACCTTCTCCTTCGCATAGGGATACCTAGAACCCCACTCGCTACTACACCTCCTCGAGTATACGGAGGGAGGGTGCGAGTATACGGAGGGAGGGTGCGAGTATACGGAGGGTCGGTGCGAGTATACGGAGGGAGGTATACGGAGGGAGGGTGCGAGTATACAGAGGGACGGTGCGAGTATACGGAGGGTCGGTGCGAGTATACAGAGGGAAGGTGCGAGTATACGGAGGGAAGGTGCGAGTATACAGAGGGACGGTGCGAGTATACGGAGGGTCGGTGCGAGTATACAGAGGGAGGGTGCGAGTATACGGAGGGAGGGTGCGAGTATACGGAGGGAGGGTGCGAGTATACGGAGGGAGGGTGCGAGTATACGGAGGGAGGGTGCGAGTATACGGAGGGAGGGTGCGAGTATACGGAGGGACGGTGCGAGTATACGGAGGGAGGGTGCGAGTATACGGAGGGAGGGTGCGAGTATACGGAGGGACGGTGCGAGTATACGGAGGGAGGGTGCGAGTATACGGAGGGTCGGTGCGAGTATACGGAGGGTCGGTGCGAGTATACGGAGGGAGGGTGCGAGTATACGGAGGGAGGGTGCGAGTATACGGAGGGAGGGTGCGAGTATACGGAGGGACGGTGCGAGTATACGGAGGGATGGTGCGAGTATACGGAGGGATGGTGCGAGTATACGGAGGGAGGGTGCGAGTATACGGAGGGTCGGTGCGAGTATACGGAGGGTCGGTGCGAGTATACGGAGGGTCGGTGCGAGTATACGGAGGGTCGGTGCGAGTATACGGAGGGAGGGTGCGAGTATACGGAGGGAAGGTGCGAGTATACGGAGGGAAGGTGCGAGTATACGGAGGGAAGGTGCGAGTATACGGAGGGAAGGTGCGAGTATACGGAGGGAAGGTGCGAGTATACGGAGGGAAGGTGAGAGTATACGGAGGGAGGGTGCCGGAGGGAGGGTGCGAGTATACGGAGGGAGGGTGCCGGAGGGAAGGTGCGAGTATACGGAGGGAAGGTGCGAGTATACGGAGGGAGGGTGCCGGAGGGAGGGTGCGAGTATACGGAGGGAGGGTGCCGGAGGGAGGGTGCGAGTATACGGAGGGTCGGTGCGAGTATACGGAGGGTCGGTGCGAGTATACGGAGGGTCGGTGCGAGTATACGGAGGGTCGGTGCGAGTATACGGAGGGAGGGTGCGAGTATACAGAGGGAAGGTGCGAGTATACGGAGGGAAGGTGCGAGTATACGGAGGGAAGGTGCGAGTATACGGAGGGAAGGTGCGAGTATACGGAGGGAAGGTGCGAGTATACGGAGGGAAGGTGCGAGTATACGGAGGGAAGGTGCGAGTATACGGAGGGAGGGTGCCGGAGGGAGGGTGCGAGTATACGGAGGGACGGTGCGAGTATACGGAGGGAGGGTGCCGGAGGGAGGGTGCGAGTATACGGAGGGAGGGTGCGAGTATACGGAGGGAGGGTGCGAGTATACGGAGGGAGGGTGCGAGTATACGGAGGGAGGGTGCGAGTATACGGAGGGAAGGTGCGAGTATACGGAGGGAAGGTGCGAGTATACGGAGGGAGGGTGCGAGTATACGGAGGGAGGGTGCGAGTATACGGAGGGAGGGTGCGAGTATACGGAGGGAGGGTGCGAGTATACGGAGGGAGGGTGCGAGTATACGGAGGGAGGGTGCGAGTATACGGAGGGAGGGTGCGAGTATACGGAGGGAAGGTGCGAGTATACGGAGGGAGTATACGGAGGGAGGGTGCGAGTATACGGAGGGAGTATACGGAGGGAGGGTGCGAGTATACGGAGGGTCGGTGCGAGTATACGGAGGGTCGGTGCGAGTATACGGAGGGTCGGTGCGAGTATACGGAGGGTGGGTGCGAGTATACGGAGGGGGGGTGCGAGTATACGGAGGGTTGGTGCGAGTATACGGAGGGGGGGTGCGAGTATACGGAGGGTCGGTGCGAGTATACGGAGGGACGGTGCGAGTATACGGAGGGAGGGTGCGAGTATACGGAGGGAGGGTGCGAGTATACGGAGGGTCGGTGCGAGTATACGGAGGGTCGGTGCGAGTATACGGAGGGTCGGTGCGAGTATACGGAGGGAGGGTGCGAGTATACGGAGGGAGGGTGCGAGTATACGGAGGGTCGGTGCAAATATACGGAGGGTCGGTGCGAGTATACGGAGGGGGGGTGAGAGTATACGGAGGGTTGGTGCGAGTATACGGAGGGTTGGTGCGAGTATACGGAGGGTCGGTGCGAGTATACGGAGGGAGGGTGCGAGTATACGGAGGGGGGGTGCGAGTATACGGAGGGGGGGGTGCGAGTATACGGAGGGACGGTGCGAGTATACGGAGGGTCGGTGCGAGTATACGGAGGGGGGGGTGCGAGTATACGGAGGGTTGGTGCGAGTATACGGAGGGTTGGTGCGAGTATACGGAGGGGGGGTGCGAGTATACGGAGGGTCGGTGCGAGTATACGGAGGGGGGGTGCGAGTATACGGAGGGTCGGTGCGAGTATACGGAGGGTCGGTGCGAATATACGGAGGGTCGGTGCGAGTATACGGAGGGTTGGTGCGAGTATACGGAGGGACGGTGCGAGTATACGGAGGGGGGGTGCGAGTATACGGAGGGACGGTGCGAGTATACGGAGGGTCGGTGCGAGTATACGGAGGGGGGGGTGCGAGTATACGGAGGGTTGGTGCGAGTATACGGAGGGTTGGTGCGAGTATACGGAGGGGGGGTGCGAGTATACGGAGGGTGGGTGCGAGTATACGGAGGGTTGGTGCGAGTATACGGAGGGTTGGTGCGAGTATACGGAGGGGGGGGTGCGAGTATACGGAGGGTTGGTGCGAGTATACGGAGGGTTGGTGCGAGTATACGGAGGGGGGGTGCGAGTATACGAAGGGAGGGTGCGAGTATACGGAGGGTTGGTGCGAGTATACGGAGGGAGGGTGCGAGTATACGAAGGGAGGGTGCGAGTATACGGAGGGAGGGTGCGAGTATACGGAGGGTCGGTGCGAGTATACGGAGGGTCGGTGCGAGTATACGGAGGGTCGGTGCGAGTATACGGAGGGGGGGGTGCGAGTATACGGAGGGGGGGGGGGTGCGAGTATACGGAGGGTTGGTGCGAGTATACGGAGGGAGGGTGCGAGTATACGGAGGGTTGGTGCGAGTATACGGAGGGTTGGTGCGAGTATACGGAGGGTCGGTGCGAGTATACGGAGGGACGGAGGTATACAGATGGTAATATGAAGGGGGAGGGGTTAATGGTGGGTGTAGTAGACAGAGCGATGGTTCCTGGGATTGGTGTCTCTCTCCTCCCCCTCCTCCCCTCTCCCCTCCCCCTCCTCCTCTCTCTGTATAGCAGCGGGTTGGGTTCCAGCAGCAGAGCGTTCTTCAGTGTAAACACAACAGAGAGGCCTCCGCCAGGATGACGGGCCCCGGTATGTGAGTGTGGGGGGCCCCTACTGATGGGGGAGGGGAGGGGGATCTGTGTATATCACTCGGGGACACGGCTCTGCAGAATGACATCATCTGTCTTGTCTATAGTGACATCACTCTGTATATACACTATGTGACAAAAGTAAGTACACCCCTCAGTGACATTCATGTGACAACACTGAAGAAATGACACTTGTCTACAATGTAAAGTAGTGAGTGTACAGCTTGTATAACACACAGCCATTAATGTCTAAACCGCTGGCAACAAAAGTCAGGACACCCCTAAGTGAAAATCTCCAAATTGGGGCCCAAAGTGTCAATATTTTGTGTAGTCCCCATTATTTTCCAGCACTGTCTTAACCCTCTTGGGCATGGAGGTCACCAGAGCTTCACAGGTTGTCACCGGAGTCCTCTTCCCCTCCCCCATGATGACATCACAGAGCTGGTGGATGTTGGAGACCTTGCGCTCCTCCCCCTTCCGTTTACGGATGCCCACAGATGATCAATAGGGTTTAGGTCTGGAGACATGCTTGGCCAGTCCATCACCTTTACCCTCAGCTTCTTTAGCAAGGCAGTGGTGGTCTTGGAGGTTTGTTTGGGGTGGTGATCATGTTGGAATACTGCCCTGCGGCCCAGTCTCTGAAGGGAGGGGATCATGCACTGCTTCAGTATGTCACAGTACATGTTGGCATTCATGGTTCCCTCAATGATCTGTAGCCCCCCAGTGCCGGCAGCACTCATACCTCTATTTCCCAAAGACAACCTCTGGATATGACGCTGAGCACGTGACCTCAACTTCTTTGGTGGACCATGGCGAGGCCTGTTCTGAGGGGAACCTGTCCTGTTATACCGCTGGATGGTCTTGGCCACCGCGCTGCAGATCAGTTTCAGGGTCTTGGCAATCTTCTTATAGCCTCGGCCATCTTTATGTAGAGCAACAATTCTTATCCTCAGATCCTCAGAGAGTTCTTTGCCATGAGGTGCCATGTTGTACCTCCAGTGACCAGTATGAGAGAGTGAGAGCGATAACAGCAAATTTAACACACCTGCTCCCCATTCCCACCTGAGACTTTGTAACACTAACGAGTCACATGACACCGGGGGAGGGAAAATGGCTAATTGGGCCCAACTTGGTTATTATCACTTGGGGCATGTAAGGTTTCCAAAAATGTGACTGAGGGGTGTACTGACTTTTGTCACATACTAAGGGGGGTTCCCACCACCCCGGCTGTGCCCAATAAGGGGGGTTCCCACCACCCCCGCTGTGCCCAATAAGGAGGGTTCCCACCATCCCTGCTGTGCCCAATAAGGGGGGTTCCCACCACCCCCGCTGTGCCCAATAAGGAGGGTTCCCACCATCCCTGCTGTGCCCAATAAGGGGGGTTCCCACCACCCCCGCTGTGCCCAATAAGGGGGGTTCCCACCATCCCTGCTGTGCCCAATGAGGGGGGTTCCCACCATCCCTGCTGTGCCCAATGAGGGGGGTTCCCACCACCCCCGCTGTGCCCAATGAGGGGGGTTCCCACCATCCCCGCTGTGCCCAATAAGGGGGGTTCCCACCATCCCTGCTGTGCCCAATAAGGGGGGTTCCCACCATCCCTGCTGTGCCCAATAAGGGGGGTTCCCACCATCCCTGCTGTGCCCAATAAGAGGGGTTCCCACCATCCCTGCTGTGCCCAATAAAAGGGGTTCCCACCATCCCTGCTGTGCCCAATAAGGGGGGTTCCCACCATTCCTGCTGTGCCCAATAAGGGGGGTTCCCACCATCCCTGCTGTGCCCAATAAGGGGGGTTCCCACCATCCCTGCTGTGCCCAATAAGGGGGGTTCCCACCATCCCTGCTGTGCCCAATAAGAGGGGTTCCCACCATCCCTTCTGTGCCCAATAAGAGGGGTTCCCACCATCCCTGCTGTGCCCAATAAGAGGGGTTCCCACCATCCCTTCTGTGCCCAATAAGGGGGGTTCCCACCATCCCTGCTGTGCCCAATAAGAGGGGTTCCCACCATCCCTTCTGTGCCCAATAAGGGGGGTTCCCACCATCCCTGCTGTGCCCAATGAGGGGGGTTCCCACCATCCCCGCTGTGCCCAATGAGGGGGGTTCCCACCATCCCTGCTGTGCCCAATGAGGGGGGTTCCCACCATCCCTGCTGTGCCCAATAAGGGGGGTTCCCACCATCCCTGCTGTGCCCAATAAGGGGGGTTCCCACCATCCCTGCTGTGCCCAATAAGGGGGGTTCCCACCATCCCTGCTGTGCCCAATAAGGGGGGTTCCCACCATCCCTGCTGTGCCCAATAAGAGGGGTTCCCACCATCCCTGCTGTGCCCAATAAGGGGGGTTCCCACCATCCCTGCTGTGCCCAATAAGGGGGGTTCCCACCATCCCTGCTGTGCCCAATAAGGGGGGTTCCCACCATCCCTGCTGTGCCCAATGAGGGGGGTTCCCACCATCCCTGCTGTGCCCAATGAGGGGGGTTCCCACCATCCCTGCTGTGCCCAATAAGAGGGGTTCCCACCATCCCTGCTGTGCCCAATAAGGGGGGTTCCCACCATCCCTGCTGTGCCCAATAAGAGGGGTTCCCACCATCCCCGCTGTGGAGCATGCAGCATGTCTAGTGGGAACACCTGACTCTACATATCTACGTCCTGTCTGATCAACGTTTATAAACGATGTTCCTTTGTATCTCCCATCTGGATGGCTCATCCCATCGTGTGAAGGGTTAAGATTTTGGGGGGCTATAAGTGGGACAAGCTGGTGTGTGCTGGTCAGGGGTTCACAGACTTTTGATCATATATTGGGGTTGGAGAGTCATTGAGCCGCCATCTTGAGTCATTCCTACTCCTTATAATCTATATAGAGGACAGATAGTCCCCCTCCCCCCCGTACACCCTCTGTACCCCCATAATTGTGCAGTCACAGTGATTGGTTGAAGTATTGATGACCCTGACTCCTCCTCCTTCCTTCTGCAGATGTCTGGAATGGACCATAGGAAGGCGGCTATGTTAGGATTGGGATCTGATCCTAAAGGGCCACTGAACCCCCCCTCTGCCAACAACAAGGAGCAAAGCCTGGAGAGCCGCCCCAACCAGGACCCGCAGCACTTCTCCACCAGCCAAGCCGAGGTGAACCTTCCCCCGAAGAGCGGACTGCAGGCCAAACGAACCAAGAAACCCCCAAAGAACCTGGAGAACTATGTGTGCCGGCCGGCAATAAGAACCAGCATCAAGCAGACCAGGAGGAGCCGCAAGATGACCGAGGAGAGCGGTGAGGAGGTGGGTAAGAGCCCCCAACTTCTCTTCACCCTGGAGGGAGGGGCCCCCAACTTCTCTTCACCCTGGAGGGAGGGGCCCCCAACTTCTCTTCACCCTGGGGGGAGGGGTCCCCAACTTCTCTTCACCCTGGAGGGAGGGCCCCCCAACTTCTCTTCACCCTGGGGGGAGGGCCCCCCAACTTCTCTTCACCCTGGGGGGAGGGGCCCCCAACTTCTCTTCACCCTGGAGGGAGGGGCCCCCAACTTCTCTTCACCCTGGGGGGAGGGGTCCCCAACTTCTCTTCACCCTGGAGGGAGGGCCCCCCAACTTCTCTTCACCCTGGGGGGAGGGCCCCCCAACTTCTCTTCACCCTGGGGGGAGGGGTCCCCAACTACTCTTCACCCTGGAGGGAGGGGTCCCCAACTTCTCTTCACCCTGGAGGGAGGGGTCCCCAACTTATCTTCACCCTGGGGGGAGGGGTTCCCGAATTATCTTCACCCTGGGGGGAGGGGTTCCCCAACTTCTCTTCACCCATAGGGGGTTCCTGTCTTCTCTTCAGCCGGAGGGGGTGGGGTGAATGAGGTTGGTTCTTGGGTATGTGCTCAGTTGGTGTGAGAACACAGAGATGATGAGTCTACCAGTGGTCCTAATCCTTCCCCCCCGGTACATTTATTATTATTATTATTATTATTATTATTATTATTATTATTATTATACAGGATTTATATGGCGCCAACAGTTTGCGCAGCACTTTACAACAAGATGGCAGACAGTACAATTACAATACAAAGTAATACAGGAGGGATCAGAGGGCCCTGATCCTCAGAGCTTACAATCTAGATGGGAGGGTCTAGTGTAAACAAAAGGTAATAACTGTGGGGGGGTGAGGTGATGGAGAAAATGATAATCCAGTTGTTAGGTGGGGGTAGGGAAGGCTTCTCTGAAGAGAAGGGTTTTCATGGATCGTCTAAAAGCTAATAGAGTAGGAGATAATTGGACAGATTGGGGTAGGGAGTTCCTTAGGATTGGAGAGGCTCTGGAAAAGTCCTGGAGGCGAGCATGGAAGGAGGTGATGAGGGAGGTAGAAGGAGGTCTTGAGCGGAACGAAGAGAACGGTTAGGTTGGTATTTGGAGACTAGGCCAGTGATGTAGTTGGGGGCGGAGTTGTGGATGGATTTGTACGTAGTTGTTAGTATTTTGAATTTAATTCTTTGGCCGAGTGGAAGCCAGTGGAGGGATTGGCAGAGAGGGGTGGCAGACACAGAGCGATTGGTAAGGTGGAGCATTCATGATGGATTGCAGAGGTGATAGACTATGTAGAGATAAGCCAATGAGAAGGGAGTTGCAGTAGTCGAGGTGAGAGATGACCAGCGAGTGAATTAGGAGCTTTGTTGTCATTGGTTAGAAAGGGGCGTATGTTGGAGATGTTGCGGAGGTTGAGGCAGCAGGATTTGGACAGTGATTGGACGTGGGGCTTGAAGGAGAGTTCAGAGTCCAGGACTACACCTAGAACCTTGGCATGTGGGGGATGGGCTTATGGTTGTGCCATAGATTTTTGACAGAGAGATCGGGGGAGGGGCACATGGGGGTGGAAAAATGATAAGTTTGGTTTTGGGTAGATTGAGTTTGAGGAAGTGGTGTGACATCCAGACGGATATATCTGATAGTAGATTAGTGATAAGTGAGGAGACGGAGGGAGTGATCTGAGGGGTAGAGAAATAGATTTGGGTGTCATCAGCGTAGAGTTGGTATTGGAAGCTATGAGAGGATATCAGCTGACCCAGGGAGGAGGCGTAGATTGAAAATAGAAGAGGTCCAAGAACAGAACCTTGGGGGACCCCAACAGAGAAAGGAAGAGGAGAGGAGGAAGTAGAGTTGTAAGAAACGCTAAAGGTTCGGTTGGATAAGTAGGAAGAGAACCAGCGAAGAGTACAGTCATGGGGACCAAAGGTGTTGAGTTTTTTGAGAAGGAGGGGGTGGTCAACCGTATCAAAGGCAGCAGAGAGGTCTAGGAGTAGGTGGACAGAATAATGTCCATTGGTTTTGGGTCCAGGAGTAGGAGGAGAGAATAGTGTCCATTGGATTTGGGAGTAGGAGGACAGAATAGTGTCCATTGGTTTTGGGCCTAGGAGTAGGAGGACAGAATAGTGTCCATTTGGTTTTGGGTCTAGGAGTAGGAGGACAGAATAGTGTCCATTTGGTTTTGGGTCTAGGAGTAGGAGGACAGAATAGTGTCCATTGGTTTTGGGTCTAGGAATAGGAGGACAGAATAGTGTCCATTGGTTTTGGGTCTAGGAATAGGAGGACAGAATAGTGTCCATTGGTTTTGGGTCTAGGAGTACAGAATAGTGTCCATTGGTTTTGGGTCTAGGAGTACAGAATAGTGTCCATTGGTTTTGGGTCTAGGAGTACAGAATAGTGTCCATTGGTTTTGGGTCTAGGAGTAGGAGGACAGAATAGTGTCCATTGGTTTTGGGTCTAGGAGTACAGAATAGTGTCCATTGGTTTTGGGTCTAGGAGTAGGAGTACAGAATAGTGTCCATTGGTTTTGGGTCTAGGAGTACAGAATAGTGTCCATTGGTTTTGGGTCTAGGAGTAGGAGGACAGAATAGTGTCCATTGGTTTTGGGTCTAGGAGTAGGAGGACAGAATAGTGTCCATTGGTTTTGGGTCTAGGAGTAGGAGGACAGAATAGTGTCCATTGGTTTTGGGTCCGGGAGTAGGAGGACAGAATAGTGTCCATTGGTTTTGGGTCTAGGAGTAGGAGTACAGAATAGTGTCCATTGGTTTTGGGTCTAGGAGTAGGAGGACAGAATAGTGTCCATTGGTTTTGGGTCTAGGAGTAGGAGGACAGAATAGTGTCCATTGGTTTTGGGTCTAGGAGTACAGAATAGTGTCCATTGGTTTTGGGTCTAGGAGTACAGAATAGTGTCCATTGGTTTTGGGTCTAGGAGTAGGAGTACAGAATAGTGTCCATTGGTTTTGGGTCTAGGAGTAGGAGGACAGAATAGTGTCCATTGGTTTTGGGTCTAGGAGTAGGAGGACAGAATAGTGTCCATTGGTTTTGGGTCTAGGAGTAGGAGGACAGAGTAGTGTCCATTGGATTTGGGTCCAGGAATAGGAGGACAGAATAGTGTCCATTGGTTTTGGGTCTAGGAATAGGAGGACAGAATAGTGTCCATTGGTTTTGGGTCTAGGAGTAGGAGGACAGAATAGTGTCCATTGGTTTTGGGTCTAGGAATAGGAGTACAGAATAGTGTCCATTGGTTTTGGGTCTAGGAGTAGGAGGACAGAATAGTGTCCATTGGTTTTGGGTCTAGGAGTACAGAATAGTGTCCATTGGTTTTGGGTCTAGGAGTACAGAATAGTGTCCATTGGTTTTGGGTCTAGGAGTAGGAGGACAGAATAGTGTCCATTGGTTTTGGGTCTAGGAGTACAGAATAGTGTCCATTGGTTTTGGGTCTAGGAGTACAGAATAGTGTCCATTGGTTTTGGGTCTAGGAGTAGGAGGACAGAATAGTGTCCATTGGTTTTGGGTCTAGGAGTAGGAGGACAGAATAGTGTCCATTGGTTTTGGGTCTAGGAGTAGGAGGACAGAATAGTGTCCATTGGTTTTGGGTCCGGGAGTAGGAGGACAGAATAGTGTCCATTGATTTTGGGTCCGGGAGTAGGAGGACAGAATAGTGTCCATTGGTTTTGGGTCCGGGAGTAGGAGGACAGAATAGTGTCCATTGGATTTGGGTCTAGGAGTAGGAGGACAGAATAGTGTCCATTGGTTTTGGGTCTAGGAGTAGGACAGAATAGTGTCCAATGGTTTTGGGTCTAGGAGTAGGAGGACAGAATAATGTCCATTGGTTTTGGGTCTAGGAGTAGGAGGACAGAATAGTGTCCATTGGTTTTGGGTCTAGGAGTAGGAGGACAGAATAGTGTCCATTGGATTTGGGTCTAGGAGTAGGAGGACAGAATAGTGTCCATTGGTTTTGGGTCTAGGAATAGGAGGACAGAATAGTGTCCATTGGTTTTGGGTCTAGGAATAGGAGGACAGAATAGTGTCCATTGGTTTTGGGTCTAGGAATAGGAGGACAGAATAGTGTCCATTGGTTTTGGGTCTAGGAATAGGAGGACAGAATAGTGTCCATTGGTTTTGGGTCTAGGAATAGGAGGACAGAATAGTGTCCATTGGTTTTGGGTCTAGGAATAGGAGGACAGAATAGTGTCCATTGGTTTTGGGTCTAGGAATAGGAGGACAGAATAGTGTCCATTGGTTTTGGGTCTAGGAGTACAGAATAGTGTCCATTGGTTTTGGGTCTAGGAGTACAGAATAGTGTCCATTGGTTTTGGGTCTAGGAGTAGGACAGAATAGTGTCCATTGGTTTTGGGTCTAGGAGTAGGAGGACAGAATAATGTCCATTGGTTTTGGGTCTAGGAGTAGGAGGACAGAATAATGTCCATTGGTTTTGGGTCTAGGAGTAGGAGGACAGAATAGTGTCCATTGGTTTTGGGTCTAGGAGTAGGAGGACAGAATAGCGTCCATTGGATTTGGGTCTAGGAGTAGGAGGACAGAATAGCGTCCATTGGATTTGGGTCTAGGAATAGGAGGACAGAATAGTGTCCATTGGTTTTGGGTCTAGGAATAGGAGGACAGAATAGTGTCCATTGGTTTTGGGTCTAGGAATAGGAGGACAGAATAGTGTCCATTGGTTTTGGGTCTAGGAATAGGAGGACAGAATAGTGTCCATTGGTTTTGGGTCTAGGAATAGGAGGACAGAATAGTGTCCATTGGTTTTGGGTCTAGGAATAGGAGGACAGAATAGTGTCCATTGGTTTTGGGTCTAGGAATAGGAGGACAGAATAGTGTCCATTGGTTTTGGGTCTAGGAGTAGGAGGACAGAATAGTGTCCATTGGTTTTGGGTCTAGGAGTACAGAATAGTGTCCATTGGTTTTGGGTCTAGGAGTACAGAATAGTGTCCATTGGTTTTGGGTCTAGGAGTACAGAATAGTGTCCATTGGTTTTGGGTCTAGGAGTACAGAATAGTGTCCATTGGTTTTGGGTCTAGGAGTAGGAGTACAGAATAGTGTCCATTGGTTTTGGGTCTAGGAATAGGAGGACAGAATAGTGTCCATTGGTTTTGGGTCTAGGAATAGGAGGACAGAATAGTGTCCATTGGTTTTGGGTCTAGGAATAGGAGGACAGAATAGTGTCCATTGGTTTTGGGTCTAGGAATAGGAGGACAGAATAGTGTCCATTGGTTTTGGGTCTAGGAGTAGGAGGACAGAATAGTGTCCATTGGTTTTGGGTCTAGGAGTACAGAATAGTGTCCATTGGTTTTGGGTCTAGGAGTACAGAATAGTGTCCATTGGTTTTGGGTCTAGGAGTACAGAATAGTGTCCATTGGTTTTGGGTCTAGGAGTAGGAGTACAGAATAGTGTCCATTGGTTTTGGGTCTAGGAGTAGGAGTACAGAATAGTGTCCATTGGTTTTGGGTCTAGGAGTAGGAGGACAGAATAGTGTCCATTGGTTTTGGGTCTAGGAGTACAGAATAGTGTCCATTGGTTTTGGGTCTAGGAGTAGGAGTACAGAATAGTGTCCATTGGTTTTGGGTCTAGGAGTAGGAGTACAGAATAATGTCCATTGGTTTTGGGTCCGGGAGTAGGAGGACAGAATAGTGTCCATTGGTTTTAGGTCTAGGAGTAGGAGGACAGAATAGTGTCCATTGGTTTTGGGTCTAGGAGTAGGAGGACAGAATAGTGTCCATTGGTTTTGGGTCTAGGAGTAGGACAGAATAGTGTCCATTGGTTTTGGGTCTAGGAGTAGGAGGACAGAATAGTGTCCATTGGTTTTGGGTCTAGGAGTAGGAGGACAGAATAGTGTCCATTGGTTTTGGGTCTAGGAGTAGGAGGACAGAATAGTGTCCATTGGTTTTGGGTCTAGGAGTAGGAGGACAGAATAGTGTCCATTGGTTTTGGGTCTAGGAGTAGGAGGACAGAATAGTGTCCATTGGTTTTGGCCGTTAGTAGATCGTTGGTTAGTTTTAGGAGAGCAGTTTCTGTGGAGTGTTGAGGACGAAATCCAGACTCAAGGGGATCAAGAAGACTATTATCAGCGAGGTGGATGCTCAGTCAATTGTAGACCAGACGTTCGAGGAGTTGGGATAAGAAGGGGAGCAAGGAGATGGGGCGTAGGTTGATATGATTGGTGGGGTCCAAGGAAGGCTTTTTGAGTATGGGGGGCTGACAAGTGCGTGTTTTAGAGAGTTGGGGAAGATGCTAGAAGAGAGGGAGAGATTGAAGATGTGGGTTAGAGAGTGTAGAATAGAGCCAGAGGGTGAACGTAGCATTTGTGAGGGAACAGGATCCAGAGGACAGGTGGTAAGGTGGACATTATCAAGTAGTTTAGCAACTTCATCTATAGTGGTGGGTTAAAAGAGGGAAGTAATGATTGTGCCTGTGGGCATGAAGTGTAAAGTGTGGGGGGTATCAGAACAGTAGAGATCTCTGCGCGAATTGTATCAATCTTCTGTTTGAAGTGATTGGCGATCTCCTGGGCAGTGAGTGAGTTGGTGGGAGGAGGCGGCGGAGGACGAAGTAGAGAGTTGAAGGTAGAGAAGAGTTGACGGGACGGGATGATAAGTTGCTAATAAGAGTGATAAAATAGGTGGTGCTTGGCAGAGAGGAGGCTGAAATTGTATTTTTGGAGGGCAGATTTATATTGGTTGAAATCTCTGTGAGACTTAAGGCCCATACACACAATCGGACTTTTAGACAACCAACATGCAAATTAGCTGTTTTGGACCAACATCCGACCGTGTGTGCGCTCCATCGGACCAACTTTTTCCAGGTTTCATTGGACTTTTGTTGGCTGTGCGAACGGACCAACTTTCTGCCAACAAAAGTCCGATGGACCAAAGTCCGACTGTGTGTACACAAAACCAACGGACTTTTGTACAAACCAATGCAGAACCAATGCAAAAGATCAGACAATACAGAAGTTGACCAAAGGTGGCGGTAAAGAGCAGAAAAACCAAGTGATTTGGTGAAAGTTGGCTGAAAAAGTCCTGCCGTGTGTATGCAATACCAACTTGGGGCCAACGTTCTTTGGACAAAAATCCACAGGAAAGTTGGTCTACGGTCCGATTGTGTGTATGAGGCTTTTGTCTTACACCACAGGCGCTCATGAGCACGACTATGTTTTTTCAGACTTCTAGTAACATCTGTTTGCCAAGGTTGAAGGGGTCGGGCCTTGATTCTGTGTGTAGTGAGGGGGGCCAGTGAGTCCAGTGAGGCAAGAAGTGAAGCGTTGTAGATGGAAGTGGCTAGGTTGGTGCAGGATAGGGGTGAGATTTTTTCGTACAGGTTGTCGATAGCAGAGTAGAGAAGAGAAGGGTTGAGATGACGTAGGTTTCTGCGGGTAACTTTTAGGCGGTTGGAGGGAGAGAGGCGGTGGAGGAGAGGGAGAGAGGCGGTGGAGGAGAGGGAGAGAGGCGGTGGAGGAGAGGGAGAGAGTGAAACTAATAAGGTGGTGATCAGAGAGAGGGAATGGATAGTTAGAGAGGTTGCATGGAGTGCAAAGGTGAGAGAAAACGAGGTCAAGGATATTGCTTTCAGAGTGAGTAGAAGCGGGTATCCACTGCTTCAGGTCAAAGGCTGAGAAGTTTGGAAGTGGCAGGAGTGTTAGTATTAATAGGGATGTTGAAGTCCCTGAGAATGATTGTGGGGATTTCAGAAGAAAGAAGTAGGGTAGCCAGGCAGAGAAGTCATCAAGAAAGGTTGATACTGGTCCAGGGGGCCGGTAGATCACAGCTATCCTTAGAGAAGTTGGAGTGAAAAGACGAATGCAGTGTACTTCCAAAGAGGAGAGTGACGGAGAGGGAGGTGGGTGAAGTACCTGGAAGGTGCTGTGTTGGGCTCGAAGATACCGACACCTCCTCCCTTACTTCCATTGGATTTGGGGGAGTGAGTCCAGAGAAGACCACCATAGGGCAGCAAAAGACGCAGTGTCGGATTCGTGGAGCCAGGTTTCAGTAATGGCGAGTAGGTTAAATGAATTGGCAATAAAGAGGTCATGGAGAGAGCTGAGTTTGTTGCAGACAGAGTGGGAATTCCAAAGGGCACAAGAGAAAGGGAGTCTGGTCTTAGGAAGAATAGAAATGGGAACTAAATTGTGTTGATTGCTGCTGCCAGAGGGTGAAGGGTGCATAGGGTACAGTTAAATGATGGAGGCCCGGGGTTTGGGGATATATCTCCAGAGGTTAGGAGAAGCAGGAGGGTGAGGGAGGTAATATGGGATTTATATGAAGGGACATGCCCCAGGGTCCAGGAGATTTTTAGTGTGTGGGGATTTAGAATTAGCAGGAGTTGGTGGGTGCAGTAATAAGGAGAGGACAGAAGTGAGGGTGATTATTTATTTATTTATATATATATACTGTGGGGTGGGGGAGGAGAGGGGTAAGGGAGAGATAGTTTGAAAATAGAGGACAGAGCTGTCAAAAGGAGTGGAGGAGAGTGCAGGGTACAAGGGGAAAGAGCTGAAGGGGTAAACAAGGTCACCTGATGTCTGTCTGGTGTTTTTCAAGGTATTTTCTTGTGTCCCTTCGCTTTGTGCATTTGCTGAAGTGCCGAGTCAGAAGTGCTCCCACTTATAGAAATAGCCCCACTTATAGAAATAGCCCCACTTATAGAAATAGCCCCACTTATAGAAATAGCCCCAGTTGCAAATGTGCCCCCTGCAATAGCTTCCCCCAAAAGAAGCTTATCTTTACATACTGGTTGGACCTGGTGTTGGGGGAGGATATGGAGTGGAGATAGTACAGATTGGGGGTCACGTGGTTGGATAGGATTGGTGATTGGTTATGGGTCTCTGGTTGGACCTGGTGTTGGAGGAGGGTATGGAGTGGAGGTTGTACCGATTGGGGGTCACGTGGTTGGATAGGATTGGTGATTGGTTCTCTGGTTGGACCTGGTGTTGGGGGAGGGTGTGGAGTGGAGGTTGTACCGATTGGGGGTCACGTGGTTGGATAGGATTGGTGATTGGTTATGGGTCTCTGGTTGGACCTGGTGTTGGAGGAGGGTATGGAGTGGAGGTTGTACCGATTGGGGGTCACGTGGTTGGATAGGATTGGTGATTGGTTCCCTGGTTGGACCTGGTGTTGGGGGAGGGTGTGGAGTGGAGGTTGTACCGATTGGGGGTCACGTGGTGGGATAGGATTGGTGATTGGTTATGGGTCTCTGGTTGGACCTGGTGTTGGGGGAGGGTGTGGAGTGGAGGTTGTCCAGATTGGGGGTCACGTGGTTGGATAGGATTGGTGATTGGTTATGGGTCTCTGGTTGGACCTGGTGTTGGGGGAGGGTATGGAGTGGAGGTTGTACCGATTGGGGGTCACGTGGTTGGATAGGATTGGTGATTGGTTATGGGTCTCTGGTTGGACCTGGTGTTGGGGGAGGGTGTGGAGTGGAGGTTGTACCGATTGGGGGTCACGTGGTTGGATAGGATTGGTGATTGGTTATGGGTCTCTGGTTGGACCTGGTGTTGGGGGAGGGTGTGGAGTGGAGGTTGTACCGATTGGGGGTCACGTGGTTGGATAGGATTGGTGATTGGTTATGGGTCTCTGGTTGGACCTGGTGTTGGGGGAGGATATGGAGTGGAGATAGTACGAAAATGTTTTCTCCAAAATATTCGTCAGCACCATTTTTGCAGTAACGAAAACTAAACAAAAAGTACACCACGTTTTCATCCACTGACAAAAACTATGACGAAAATCAATTCTGTTTTCATTAACGAATGAAACGAAAATGTGAGGCGGGGACATTTACCCTCGTGAACTAACTTTCTGCTTCCACGGAGCTCCGCCTGCTTCCGCTCCCAGCAGCCAGCATTACAGGCCTCTGAGTCCTCAGACAACCATCCAGAGGAGCACTGTGCATTCCAGGCCCCCCAGAGTCCCAAAGAGAGCCCCACTCCCTGAGACCTCCCTTAAGACCGCCGTCCATCCGAAGCAGTGTGTGTGCATTACAGGCCATCCTTTAGGCTTGAGACCACCGTCCAGAGCACTGTGCAGCATTACAGGCCTCCTCAGACAAACCACCGTCCAGAGCACTGTGCAGAATTACAAGGCCTCCTCAGACAAACCACCGTCCAGAGCACTGTGCAGCATTACAAGGCCTCCTCAGACAGACCACCGTCCAGAGCACTGCAGCATTACAGGCCTCCTTAGACAGACAGACCACCGTCCAGAGCACTGTGTAGCATTACAAGGCCTCCTCAGACAGACCACCGTCCAGAGCACTATGCTGCAGTACAGGGCCTCCTCAGACCACCGTCCAGAGCACTATGCTGCAGTACAGGGCCTCCTCAGACAGACCACCGTCCAGAGCACTGTGCAGCATTACAGGCCTCCTCAGACAGACCACTGTCCAGAGCACTGTGCAGCATTACAAGGCCTCCTCAGACAGACCACCGTCCAGAGCACTGTGTAGCATTACAAGGCCTCCTCAGACAGACCACCGTCCAGAGCACTATGCTGCAGTACAGGGCCTCCTCAGACCACCGTCCAGAGCACTATGCTGCAGTACAGGGCCTCCTCAGACAGACCACCGTCCAGAGCACTGTGCAGCATTACAGGCCTCCTTAGACAGACCACCGTCTAAAGCAATGTGCAGCATTACAGGCCTCCTTAGACAGACCACCGTCTAAAGCAATGTGCAGCATTACAGGCCTCCTTAGACAGACCACCGTCCAGAGCACTGTGCAGCATTACAGGCCTCCTCAGACAGACCACCGTCCAGAGGACTGTGCAGCATTACAAGGCCTCCTCAGATAGACCACCGTCCAGAGCACTGTGCAGCATTACAGGCCTCCTCAGACAGACCACCGTCCAGAGCACTGTGCAGCATTACAGGCCTCCTCAGACAGACCACCGTCCAGAGCACTGTGCAGCATTACAGGCCTCCTCAGACAGACCACCGTCCAGATCACTGTGCAGCATTACAAGGCCTCCTCAGACAGACCACCGTCCAGACCACCGTGCAGCATTACAAGGCCTCCTCAGACAGACTACCGTCCAGAGCACTGTGCAGCATTACAAGGCCTCCTCAGACAGGCCACCGTGCAGCATTACAAGGCCTCCTCAGACAGACCACCGTCCAGAGCACTGTGCAGCATTACAGGGCCTCCTCAGACAGACCACCGTCCAGAGCAATGTGCAGCATTACAAGGCCTCCTCAGACAGACCACCATCCAGAGCACTGTGCAGCATTACAGGCCTCTTCAGACAGACCACCGTCCAGAGCACTGTGCAGCATTACAGGGCCTCCTCAGACAGACCACCATCCAGAGCACTGTGCAGCATTACAGGGCCTCCTCAGACAGACCACCGTCCAGAGCACTGTGCAGCATTACAGGCCTCTTCAGACAGACCACCGTCCAGAGCACTGTGCAGCATTACAGGGCCTCCTCAGACAGACCACCGTCCAGAGCACTGTGCAGCATTACAGGGCCTCCTCAGACAGACCACCGTCCAGAGCACTGTGCAGCATTACAGGCCTCTTCAGACAGACCACCGTCCAGAGCACTGTGCAGCATTACAGGGCCTCCTCAGACAGACCACCGTCCAGAGCACTGTGCAGCATTACAGGGCCTCCTCAGACAGACCACCGTCCAGAGCACTGTGCAGCATTACAGGCCTCCTCAGACAGACCACCATCCAGCATTGTGCAGTATTAAAGGACCTCCTCAAGGTTGATAGGAGTGATGATGGGTACGGGTCTCTAGTTGGTCCGGCCCCTATTTTATGGGGTAGAGATAATAATGGGTCATCTGTCAGTCGGACATGAAGCCGGCGGTCTCTGCGACCTGCGGACACAATGATATTTTTAGTTGCCGTGAGGAAATGTTAGCGTTAGTTTGTATCTCGTTGCAACTTTAGGTGGTTTCCATGGTAACAGCTGACCTAGTTCAGGCAATTCAGGCAGCAGTTTATGAGGCTTCACATTACTTGAGGAGGAAACAACCAATCAGATGAATGGCTGAGGAGAGCACATCATGTTCATTGTATTTATTCCGCTCTTCTGCAGTACATTCGACATGTCGTCCTCTGTGTTGTATATCCCGTACCTCCCACATGTGTGCCATCTATAAGATGTAGTCCTGTGTATGTTATAATTCTGTGCATCTGATCCGTGTACATCTGATCCGTGTAGTCTCTATGACGGATCCGTGTAGGAGCCTTGTATGATCCGTGTACATCTGATCCGTGTAGGAGCCTTGTATGATCCGTGCCTAATCCATGTACAGTCTGTGAAGGATCCGTGAAGGACCTGTGTATTATACATATACAATCCGTGTATCGTACATGCATCGTGCATGTACAATTGAGCCATGTTCAATGCGTATTACGATCCGTGTTCAACACTGGGCCGACACTGGGCTCATCTCGGGGTCTCAGTTGTGTAATTTGGGGGATGGGGTCCAGTGTTTGGAGACGCGATGCTCTCGCTCATCTCCGGGTCTCAGTTGTGTAATTTGGGGGATGGGGTCCAGTGTTTGGAGACGCGATGCTCTCGCTCATCTCGGGGTCTCGGTTGTGTAATTTGGGGGATGGGGTCCAGTGTTTGGAGACGCGATGCTCTCGCTCATCTCGGGGTCTCAGTTGTGTAATTTGGGGGATGGGGTCCGGTGTATGTTATAATTCTGTGCATCTGATCCGTGTACATCTGATCCGTGTAGTCTCTATGACGGATCCGTGTAGGAGCCTTGTATGATCCGTGTACATCTGATCCGTGTAGGAGCCTTGTATGATCCGTGCCTAATCCATGTACAGTCTGTGAAGGATCCGTGAAGGACCTGTGTATTATACATATACAATCCGTGTATCGTACATGCATCGTGCATGTACAATTGAGCCATGTTCAATGCGTATTACGATCCGTGTTCAACACTGGGCCGACACTGGGCTCATCTCAGGGTCTCAGTTGTGTAATTTGGGGGATGGGGTCCGGTGTTTGGAGGTGTGATGCTCTCGCTCATCTCGGGGTCTCGGTTGTGTAATTTGGGGGATGGGGTCCAGTGTTTGGAGACGCGATGCTCTCGCTCATCTCGGGGTCTCAGTTGTGTAATTTGGGGGATGGGGTCCGGTGTTTGGAGACGCGATGCTCTCGCTCATCTCGGGGTCTCGGTTGTGTAATTTGGGGGATGGGGTCCAGTGTTTGGCGATGCTCTCGCTCATCTCGGTGTCTCGGTTGTCTAATTTGGGGGATGGGGTCCGGTGTTTGGAGACGCGATGCTCTCGCTCATCTCGGGTCTCGGTTGTGTAATTTGGGGGATGGGGTCCAGTGTTTGGAGACGCGATGCTCTCGCTCATCTCGGGGTCTCGGTTGTGTAATTTGGGGGATGGGGTCCGGTGTTTGGAGACGCGATGCTCTCGCTCATCTCGGGGTCTCGGTTGTGTAATTTGGGGGGATGGGGTCCGGTGTTTGGAGACTCGATGCTCTCGCTCATCTCGGGTCTCGGTTGTGTAATTTGGGGGATGGGGTCCGGTGTTGGGAGACGCTCTCGCTCATCTCGGGGTCTCGGTTGTGTAATTTGGGGGATGGGGTCCAGTGTTTGGAGACGCGATGCTCTCGCTCATCTCGGGTCTCAGTTGTGTAATTTAGGGGATGGGGTCCAGTGTTTGGAGACGCGATGCTCTCGCTCATCTCGGGGTCTCAGTTGTGTAATTTGGGGGGATGGGGTCCGGTGTTTGGAGACGCGATGCTCTCGCTCATCTCGGGGTCTTAGTTGTGTAATTTGGGGGATGGGGTCCGGTGTTTGGAGACGCGATGCTCTCGCTCATCTCCGGGTCTCAGTTGTGTAATTTAGGGGATGGGTTCCGGTGTTTGGAGACGCGATGCTCTCGCTCATCTCGGGTCTCGGTTGTGTAATTTGGGGGATGGGGTCCGGTGTTTGGAGACGCGATGCTCTCGCTCATCTCGGGTCTCAGTTGTGTAATTTGGGGGATGGGGTCCAGTGTTTGGAGACGCGATGCTCTCGCTCATCTCGGGGTCTCAGTTGTGTAATTTGGGGGATGGGGTCCGGTGTTTGGAGACGCGATGCTCTCGCTCATCTCCGGGTCTCAGTTGTGTAATTTGGGGGATGGGGTCCGGTGTTTGGAGGTGTGATGCTCTCGCTCATCTCGGGGTCTCAGTTGTGTAATTTGGGGGATGGGGTCCAGTGTTTGGAGACGCGATGCTCTCGCTCATCTCGGGGTCTCAGTTGTGTAATTTGGGGGATGGGGTCCGGTGTTAGGAGATGCTCTCGCTCATCTCGGGGTCTCAGTTGTGTAATTTGGGGGATGGGGTCCAGTGTTTGGAGACGCGATGCTCTCGCTCATCTCGGGGTCTCAGTTGTGTAATTTGGGGGATGGGGTCCGGTGTTTGGAGACGCGATGCTCTCGCTCATCTCGGGGTCTCAGTTGTGTAATTTGGGGGATGGGGTCCGGTGTTTGGAGACGCGATGCTCTCGCTCATCTCGGGGTCTCGGTTGTGTAATTTGGGGGATGGGGTCCGGTGTTTGGAGACGCTCTCACTCATCTCTGGGTCTCGGTTGTGTAATTTGGGGGATGGGGTCCAGTGTTTGGAGACGCGATGCTCTCGCTCATCTCGGGGTCTCAGTTGTGTAATTTGGGGGATGGGGTCCGGTGTTTGGAGACGCGATGCTCTCGCTCATCTCGGGGTCTCAGTTGTGTAATTTGGGGGATGGGGTCCGGTGTTTGGAGACGCGATGCTCTCGCTCATCTCGGGGTCTCAGTTGTGTAATTTGGGGGATGGGGTCCGGTGTTTGGAGACGCGATGCTCTCGCTCATCTCCGGGTCTTAGTTGTATAATTTGGGGGATGGGGTCCAGTGTTTGGAGACGCGATGCTCTCGCTCATCTCGGGGTCTCAGTTGTGTAATTTGGGGGGATGGGGTCCAGTGTTTGGAGACGCGATGCTCTCGCTCATCTCGGGGTCTTAGTTGTGTAATTTGGGGGATGGGGTCCAGTGTTTGGAGACGCGATGCTCTCGCTCATCTCGGGGTCTCGGTTGTGTAATTTGGGGGATGGGGTCCGGTGTTTGGAGGTGCGATGCTCTCGCTCATCTCGGGGTCTCAGTTGTGTAATTTGGGGGATGGGGTCTGGTGTTTGGAGACGCGATGCTCTCGCTCATCTCGGGGTCTCAGTTGTGTAATTTGGGGGATGGGGTCCGGTGTTTGGAGACGCGATGCTCTCGCTCATCTCGGGGTCTCGGTTGTGTAATTTGGGGGATGGGGTCCGGTGTTAGGAGACGCGATGCTCTCGCTTATCTCCGGGTCTCGGTTGTGTAATTTGGGGGATGGGGTCCGGTGTTTGGAGACGCGATGCTCTCGCTCATCTCGGGGTCTCAGTTGTGTAATTTAGGGGATGGGGTCCAGTGTTTGGAGACGCGATGCTCTCGCTCATCTCGGGGTCTCAGTTGTGTAATTTGGGGGATGGGGTCCGGTGTTTGGAGACGCGATGCTCTCGCTCATCTCGGGGTCTCGGTTGTGTAATTTGGGGGATGGGGTCCGGTGTTTGGAGACGCGATGCTCTCGCTCATCTCGGGGTCTCGGTTGTGTAATTTGGGGGATGGGGTCCGGTGTTTGGAGACGCGATGCTCTCGCTCATCTCGGGGTCTCAGTTGTGTAATTTGGGGGATGGGGTCCGGTGTTTGGAGACGCGATGCTCTCGCTCATCTCGGGGTCTCAGTTGTGTAATTTAGGGGATGGGGTCCGGTGTTTGGAGACGCGATGCTCTCGCTCATCTCGGGTCTCAGTTGTGTAATTTGGGGGATGGGGTCCGGTGTTTGGAGACGTGATGCTCTCGCTCATCTCCGGGTCTCAGTTGTGTAATTTGGGGGATGGGGTCCGGTGTTTGGAGGTGCGATGCTCTCGCTCATCTCGGGTCTCAGTTGTGTAATTTGGGGGATGGGGTCTGGTGTTTGGAGACGCGATGCTCTCGCTCATCTCGGGGTCTCAGTTGTGTAATTTGGGGGATGGGGTCCGGTGTTTGGAGACGCGATGCTCTCGCTCATCTCCGGGTCTCGGTTGTGTAATTTGGGGGGTGGGGTCCGGTGTTTGGAGACGCGATGCTCTCGCTCATCTCGGGGTCTCGGTTGTGTAATTTGGGGGATGGGGTCCGGTGTTTGGAGGTGCGATGCTCTCGCTCATCTCGGGTCTCAGTTGTGTAATTTGGGGGATGGGGTCTGGTGTTTGGAGACGCGATGCTCTCGCTCATCTCGGGGTCTCAGTTGTGTAATTTGGGGGATGGGGTCCGGTGTTTGGAGACGCGATGCTCTCGCTCATCTCCGGGTCTCGGTTGTGTAATTTGGGGGGATGGGGTCCAGTGTTTGGAGACGCGATGCTCTCGCTCATCTCGGGGTCTCAGTTGTGTAATTTGGGGGATGGGGTCCGGTGTTTGGAGACGCGATGCTCTCGCTCATCTCGGGGTCTCAGTTGTGTAATTTGGGGGATGGGGTCCGGTGTTTGGAGACGCGATGCTCTCGCTCATCTCGGGGTCTCAGTTGTGTAATTTGGGGGATGGGGTCCGGTGTTTGGAGACGCGATGCTCTCGCTCATCTCGGGTCTCGGTTGTGTAATTTGGGGGATGGGGTCCGGTGTTTGGAGACGCGATGCTCTCGCTCATCTCGGGTCTCGGTTGTGTAATTTGGGGGATGGGGTCCGGTGTTTGGAGACGCGATGCTCTCGCTCATCTCGGGGTCTCGGTTGTGTAATTTGGGGGATGGGGTCCAGTGTTTGGAGACGCGATGCTCTCGCTCATCTCGGGTCTCAGTTGTGTAATTTGGGGGATGGGGTCCAGTGTTTGGAGACGTGATGCTCTCGCTCGTCTCGGGTTCTCGGTTGTGTAATTTGGGGGATGGGGTCCGGTGTTTGGAGACGCGATGCTCTCGCTCATCTCGGGGTCTCAGTTGTGTAATTTGGGGGATGGGGTCCGGTGTTTGGAGAAGCGATGCTCTCGCTCATCTCGGGGTCTCAGTTGTGTAATTTGGGGGATGGGGTCCGGTGTTTGGAGACGCGATGCTCTCGCTCATCTCGGGGTCTCAGTTGTGTAATTTGGGGGATGGGGTCCAGTGTTTGGAGACGCGATGCTCTCGCTCATCTCGGGGTCTCAGTTGTGTAATTTGGGGGATGGGGTCCGGTGTTTGGAGACGCGATGCTCTCGCTCATCTCGGGGTCTCAGTTGTGTAATTTGGGGGGATGGGGTCCGGTGTTTGGAGACGCGATGCTCTCGCTCATCTCCGGGTCTCGGTTGTGTAATTTAGGGGATGGGGTCCGGTGTTTGGAGACGCGATGCTCTCGCTCATCTCGGGGTCTCAGTTGTGTAATTTGGGGGATGGGGTCCAGTGTTTGGAGACGCGATGCTCTCGCTCATCTCGGGGTCTCAGTTGTGTAATTTGGGGGATGGGGTCCGGTGTTTGGAGACGCGATGCTCTCGCTCATCTCGGGTCTCAGTTGTGTAATTTGGGGGATGAGGTCCGGTGTTTGGAGACGCGATGCTCTCGCTCATCTCGGGGTCTCAGTTGTGTAATTTGGGGGGATGGGGTCCAGTGTTTGGAGACGCGATGCTCTCGCTCATCTCCGGGTCTCGGTTGTGTAATTTAGGGGATGGGGTTCGGTGTTTGGAGACGCGATGCTCTCGCTCATCTCGGGTCTCAGTTGTGTAATTTGGGGGATGGGGTCCGGTGTTTGGAGACGCGATGCTCTCGCTCATCTCGGGTCTCAGTTGTGTAATTTGGGGGATGGGGTTCGGTGTTTGGAGACGCGATGCTCTCGCTCCTCTCGGGGTCTCGGTTGTGTAATTTGGGGGATGGGGTCCGGTGTTTGGAGACGCGATGCTCTCGCTCATCTCGGGGTCTCGGTTGTGTAATTTGGGGATGGGGTCCGGTGTTTGGAGACGTGATGCTCTCGCTCATCTCGGGTCTCAGTTGTGTAATTTGGGGGATGGGGTTCGGTGTTTGGAGACGCGATGCTCTCGCTCATCTCGGGTCTCGGTTGTGTAATTTGGGGGATGGGGTCCGGTGTTTGGAGACGCGATGCTCTCGCTCATCTCGGGTCTCGGTTGTGTAATTTGGGGTCCGGTGTTGGGAGACGCGATGCTCTCGCTTATCTCGGGGTCTCAGTTGTGTAATTTGGGGGATGGGGTCCGGTGTTTGGAGACGCGATGCTCTCGCTCATCTCGGGGTCTCAGTTGTGTAATTTGGGGGATGGGGTCCGGTGTTTGGAGACGCGATGCTCTCGCTCATCTCCGGGTCTCAGTTGTGTAATTTAGGGGATGGGGTCCGGTGTTTGGAGACGCGATGCTCTCGCTCATCTCGGGGTCTCAGTTGTGTAATTTGGGGGATGGGGTCCGGTGTTTGGAGACGCGATGCTCTCGCTCATCTCGGGGTCTCGGTTGTGTAATTTGGGGGATGGGGTCCGGTGTTTGGAGACGCGATGCTCTCGCTCATCTCGGGGTCTCGGTTGTGTAATTTGGGGGATGGGGTCCGGTGTTTGGAGACGCGATGCTCTCGCTCATCTCGGGGTCTCGGTTGTGTAATTTGGGGGATGGGGTCCGGTGTTTGGAGACGCGATGCTCTCGCTCATCTCCGGGTCTCGTTTGTGTAATTTGGGGGATGGGGTCCGGTGTTTGGAGACGCGATGCTCTCGCTCATCTCGGGGTCTCGGTTGTGTAATTTGGGGGATGGGGTCCGGTGTTTGGAGACGCGATGCTCTCGCTCATCTCGGGGTCTCAGTTGTGTAATTTGGGGGATGGGGTCCGGTGTTTGGAGACGCGATGCTCTCGCTCATCTCGGGGTCTCAGTTGTGTAATTTGGGGGATGGGGTCCGGTGTTTGGAGACGCGATGCTCTCGCTCTTCTCCAGGTCTCAGTTGTGTAATTTGGGGGATGGGGTCCCGTGTTTGGAGGTGCGATGCTCTCGCTCATCTCGGGTCTCGGTTGTGTAATTTGAGGGATGGGGTCCAGTGTTTGGAGACGCGGTTGTGTAATTTGGGGGGATGGGGTCCAGTGTTTGGAGACGCGATGCTCTCGCTCATCTCCGGGTCTCAGTTGTGTAATTTGGGGGGATGGGGTCGGGTGTTTGGAGGTGCGATGCTCTCGCTCATCTCGGGGTCTCGGTTGTGTAATTTGAGGGATGGGGTCCGGTGTTTGGAGACGCGATGCTCTCGCTCATCTCGGGGTCTCAGTTGTGTAATTTCGGGGGATGGGGTCCGGTGTTAGGAGACGCTCTCGCTCATCTCGGGGTCTCAGTTGTGTAATTTCGGGGGATGGGGTCCGGTGTTTGGAGACGCGATGCTCTCGCTCATCTCGGGGTCTCGGTTGTGTAATTTGGGGGATGGGGTCCGGTGTTTGGAGACGCGATGCTCTCGCTCATCTCGGGGTCTCAGTTGTGTAATTTCGGGGGATGGGGTCCGGTGTTAGGAGACGCTCTCGCTCATCTCGGGGTCTCGGTTGTATAATTTGGGGGATAGGGTCCGGTGTTTGGAGACGCTCTCGCTCATCTCGGGGTTGCCCCATTGAGGTAGAGATGAGGGATCTTCTCCTGCCTCCAGTTTGGGAGAGGAAGAAGGCGGCCCGGTGAGTCTCTGTACAGCCCCAAGCTTCCCCTTTGCTGCACATGATCGGACCGTAGTCTTCAGAGCCCCCGTGTCCTCCTCCAGTCATTCACCTTCTCCACCAGGAGACGTCCAGCAGCTGTGAGAGAGAAAGCTTTAGCCCGAGGCCATCTGAATAAGAGAGAGCGGAGAGCCGGCGCGGCCAATGATTGAATTACAGGGAAGGCGCAGATCCGTTTTATAGAGGGGTGTTGTGCATTGGTGGCACGGACACGACGCTTGGCACGCTGCCCAGTTTTCCCATGGCAGCGGTTGCTATTATGCAAATTCTGCTCAAGCTTTGAATTCCTCCGTAGGGTTTTTTTTTTCCTCCCCCCCCCCCCCTCTTGTTCTTGGCGTACACAAAACAAGCAGCGGAACGCCGCAGCCACCATCTCCCTCCCTGCCTGCCTGCCTGCAAAATAAAACAAGGTGCCACGTTTATTTCCATAAATAACTGGCAAACGCCGTCACGTACGGCCGAATCCAGCTGGCTGCCGAATACGGGTGGGTAGGATTCTCCTTCCAGGAAGAGCGATCTGCTCCTAGTTCTTCACCTTATGATTATTCCAACAATCCTTTGTATGGGAGTAGCCAATACGCCATATTTTTACGTTTGGTATGCATGTTCTTCACCCGGATATAACCTTACAATCTAGTTGTATTCTGTGTTTAGAATGTGCCGGTGAGTCTCAGCCGGGGCCTATTCCTGGGCTTCAGGCCTGTAGATTTGGTTAATGGTTGGTAGGAGGATAATATTGGTGTGCATGATGGAGGGTTTGCTCTTCTAAATGACTTTTTGTGTTTTCTCTTCCAGGACTCTTCCAGATCATCTAAGAAGTCTGCGGAGAACCCAAGTACGGACGGTCTGAAGTCCGAGCGTTTACACCTTCATTCCGAGGAGAAGGCCCCGGCAACAAACAACTCTTTACCTTTGCACTCGGAAGCGGCTGAGCCCAACAAGGCATCGCCATCTGGACTTGTCAGTAACAAAGACCCTGACTCAAAGGACAGGGTCCCGGTGAACGGCACAGCCGCCAGCGTTACTGAAAAGCTTGCTCAGCTCATTGCAACATGCCCTCCTTCCAAGTCTTCCAAAGTCAGAGCCAAAAAGCAGGCCTCATCCGCCCCGGTCAGCTCGCCCTTGGAGGAACGGGTAATGCCGAAAGATGACTCTCCTGCCGCGGAGCGTCTGAGCTCTCTTTCCAAATCCAGGGGCTCAGAGGAAAGAATGAGCAGTCAAACCTCGGAGAGGGGTAACGTACGGCAGGCCAAGGACAGCATTTTGGAAAAGTTCTGTATCAAGAAAGAGGGATCCGCTGGCGAGAGAGATAAAATGAATAACAGGACTTCCATCCCAGCGGAGAAAAGTTCCCTCTCTGAGAAAGGTGTCCCTGATACAGAGATGCAGGAAAAGCTTTGCCCTGTGTATTGCACTTCATTGGACTACCGGAAGGGGGGTGCGTCCGACGCGTCAGCCGCCGTGTCGCCCTTCAGTGCCGTCGGAGAAGGTAATCTACCTTCGCCAGCACCAGCGACGTCTCTGACATCCTCCAGTAGGAGTTCAAATGTGAATTGTCCCCAATCCCCCTCAAGTTCATTGCACTTAACTCCTGACGCAACGCGTGTGGAATGTATTGATGAGCCAAGCGTCAAAAGCAAGTTTACATCCGACACTTTACCCGCTAACAGGGCTCATAGAATCCCTCAGAACCCTTTGGACTTCTTATCCAAGGAAAAGATGAGCAAAGAGGTCAAACGTGTCCCCAGTGGGAATTTAAGGACTTCTGTTCCCCCTGTACCAGAGAAAAAACCCACACAGAGGGTGGAGCCTGGCAGCCACCGCTCAGACCCATCTGTCGTCAGCTTTGCAAGTTTACTTCGGAAAAAACAGTTGGTGAAGGTGGGCAGCCTCTCGGAAAAACCGCCTTACGGCAGCCAACATGGTGGCACCAACTCGCAGACTAAACATTTTAAGAAAAGGAAAGGCAAAAAGCCCCGGTGGACGAAAGTGTCAAACAAATCCACCCAGAAAGTATCACCTGAGCATGGTGTGGTAAGACCGGCATCGGTGGGAAGTGATCGGTCTCCGCGGGGCACACCGGAAAAATCTTCCGGGAAAACCTCAGTTCATGGTCAAGTTTCCAAGTCCTTGTCCAAAGCAAACCTTTCCAATGAAGGAGCCATCAACGAAACGCACAAGCTGTACAGTTCCCATAGGAATTATAGAATGGTTTGTATGTCCACTGATGGCCCCAACGCTTACAAACCTAAGAGAGGGAAGCCTAAAAGTAAGGCTATGCCCCATCTGGAGGGTCCCCCCAAAAGAGCACTTAAAATCCCAGCTTTTAAAGTAGCCTCATCGCAATCCAAAGAAGAGCAAGGCCCCCCCGTTCTCCAGCCGGAGATCGAGATGTCGTCTCTAAAAACAAGCCTTCCCAGACCGGCGTTTCCCAGGAAGAGAGGGAGGCCGAGGAGGGATTCCACTGCGCCCATGCGAACTCCGCCTGTCCTGTCCGTCGCACCTTTTCTGGTGACCGATAATCGCAAGCAAACCGAGTGCGAAAAGGAGAAGCAACAGAACGACGAGCATCTGAACAGCAGGCTCCACGCTGACGACGCCGGCGCTAATTGCTCAGAGGGGGATAAGAAGTCTGTGAAGAAAAATAACGGGCAACTTGTGAAAAATATCATCCGAAAGATAAATAAGATGAAGACTATGAAACGGAAGAAGCTGCTGAGTCAGATTCTCTCTGGCACGGCCGAGCAAAGCTCCAGGGGGAAGACTCCGGTGAAGCTACAAGGTACGGTATCGACCCTCGCCGCTACGTTCACTTCCAAATTGGGTCAGCAAATCAACGTCAGCAAGAAAGGCACAATCTACATGGGCAAGAGGCGAGGCAGGAAGCCCAAGTCAACGTCGGAGACCAACAATTCCATCTGCTCTACGGCGTTGGAGAATAGCGGCCAGCAGGAGGCTCACTCAATGTTGGGTCAAGTTGTAGCACCCGTCATATCTCCAAACATATCCAGGCCTGAGGTTCTTCCCTCTCCAGCCAGTTCTCTCTCACCTGGAGCCAGCGGTGCCCAGAGCCCCATCAGCAGCGATGCCAGCTTTGTGGAGCCAAGCCCTGTGCCATATCCCCACCCACACTCCAGACAAGGTACCTTCCTTCAGACCCTCGCCATGAGGAAAGCCTCCAAGGACTGTAGACAACTGTCACCCCCAACGTTGCTGCCAAACTCTCCTTCCCACTTACACGAAATCACTTCCTTAAAGGAAGCCACGTCTTCCCCCATCAGCGAGTCTCACAGCGACGAGACCATCCCCAGCGACAGCGGCATCGGGACAGACAACAACAGCACGTCGGACCGGGCGGAGAAGTTCTGCGCACAGAAGAAGAGGCGGCATTCCTTCGAACACATTTCTCTTCTGGCGCCTCAGACCTCGCCAGTTCTCAGCGGCCTGAAAGAGAAACACAAGCACAAGTGCAAGCACAGGAGTCATGACTTCCTCACTTGCGACAAACTCAAGAGGCAGAAGCGGAAGCGGAAAAAGAAGTTCCCGCAGCTGCGTGCCCGGCAGGACCCGGACTTCCTGGCCGAGCTGGAGGAGCTCATAACGCGCTTGAGTGAGATCCATGTTTCTCATAGGAGCCACCATTTCATCCCCAGGGATCTGCTCCCTACTATATTCCGCCTCAATTTCAACAGCTTCTACAGCCACCCAACCTTCCCCTTGGATCCTTTGCACTACATCCGGAAACCAGATTTAAAAAAGAAGAGGGGGCGGCCCCCCAAGATGCGGGACTCGATGTCGGAGATGCCGTTCGTCCACAGTCTTGGTTTCCCCCTCTCTAGCACTGGCTTCTACCCTTCATACAGCATGCCTTACTCCCCCTCCCCCATCACCGCTGCCCCTATTGGCTTAAGTTATTATGGACGGTACCCCCCCACTCTGTACCCTCCTCCACCTTCTCCTTCCTTTACCACCCCGCTGCACCCCCCTTCCTACATGCATGCGGGCCATTTATTGCTGAACCCCGCCAAATACCATAAGAAGAAACACAAGCTTCTGCGCCAAGAGGCGTTCCTGACCACCAGCCGCACCCCTCTCCTCCCTGTGGGCACCTACCCCAGCGTCCCGCCGGATATGGCCTATGGCTGGATGGTTGAGCACAAGCACCGCCACCGCCACAAACACCGCGAGCACCGATCAGACCCACAGCAGCTTTCCATGGACTCCTTGGCTGGAGTGGGCCCTTCTAGGACGGTTCTGGAGTCATTAAAACGTTACAGGTTGGGGAAGGACAATATTACAGAGCGGTACAAACACAAAGACAAGCACAGGTGTCACTTACCTTGCACTCACCTGTCTCCTCCCAAGGGGCTGCTGAGCAGAGAGGAGCAGTGGGTGCGGAGGGAGGCCCCCGAGTCTGGCCTGCTGGCCCTGGGACTCCAGACTCCATTACAGATTGACTGTTCCAACAGCTCGCCCAGTCTGTCCCTCAGCGGCTTCACCTCTAGCTCTGAGCCGGCCAGCAGCGATGAGCACACCAACCTCTTCACAAGTGCAATAGGCAACTGCCGGGGCGCCATGGCTGCCAACCATGCCGGGGGCAAGACACTAAGCGATGGCCCTGCCTTCTTCACAGACAGCCGTTGTGCCAGGAAGGAGGCCGTACCGTCCTCAGCAGGTAAGGTGGTGATGGAATTCTGCATATGAGTGACCGAAACGCGTATGGATGATCAAAAGCGCATGAGTGGCTGAATGTATTGAATGGATGGTGGGGTTCCTGGTGTCGGAGACATTGGGGTCAATTCACTATAGAATACTGCGTGCGATTAACGCGCTCAGGTGACTCATTTGTATAAATTATCACATGCGGTATTGATAAGAAGCAGCGTGGGGCCCCCCATAGCTGGTTAAGGAATCGGCTGCAGTGTCCTTAACAACCGATGACTCATCAGCTGACAGCGGGTTCCCCACTGACAGCTGAATCTAAAAACAAAATGCCGGCAATGAAAACTTCAAAAAGATCCATACCAGAACCTTATCCGATCGTGTAGCCAGGAAGGGCAGGAAAAGGGGGGGAGCGCTCCCCCCCCCCTCCTGAACCATACCAGGCCACATTCTCTCAACATGGGGGAGTGGGTGCTTTGGGGGCAGGGGGGACCCATGTTCATGGAGGAGACAAGGGCCTCTACCCCCATAACCCTGGGTGCCCCCTTTAACACACTCGCATATAGGTGGGGCCAGGATCTGGGGGCCCTCTTATTAAAGGGGGCTTCCAGATTGCGGTAAGCCCCACCGCTTGCAGACCCCCACAACCACCGGCCAGGGTTGTGGGGAGGCCCTTGTCCACATCAACATAGGGGGCAGAGCCTATGTCCCAAAGCAAAATCAACCCCCCCCCCCCCCCCCCCATGTTGAGGGCATGTGGCCTGGTACGGCCCCCCCCCCCCTTTCTGACTTGCTGGACTACATGCTCGGATAAGAGCCTGGTATGGATTGGGGGTGGCGCCGGCATTTTTGGTTCACATTGAGCTGTCAGTGAGGAAGACCGCTGACAGCTGATGAGTCATGAGTTGTTAAAAACGCGACAGCCGGGTTCCCGGCCCGCTCCTTGGCGACCAGCTACTGTACGTTAAATTACCAAATATTTCAAGCAAGTGAAAAATTCTTAGTGAATTTCACATCGGACACCAATTTACTGCATGCTTTATTTTGCCGCATTTTTCAGTCGTTATTTATCTCCTAGTGAATGGACCCCGATGTCTCTGTTATGTTGGAATTCTCCGTCTCTCTTCCCGGAGATCGGAGGATGCGGATCACACGGCGGCTGATTAGGGTCTGCAGTCCCTGCGCTGTCCTGGCAGATGAGGGGGGAGGAGCTCTGCGATCTCCGGATGGAATTGTATCTCCAGTCATAGAGGAAGCTGTGACATTGCAGAGAGGAGACTCTATAAATAGAAGACCAAAAATATCTGTCATCCCTGACCTTCATCCCATCCCTACTACTACATCAATGATCAGAGTCCCTACCAGGAGGGATCTCCTGTATGACCCACCATGTACATTCCTGACCTTCATCCCGTCCCTACTACTACATCAATGATCAGAGTCCCTACCAGGAGGGATCTCCTGTATGACCCACCATGTACATCCCTGACCTTCATCCCATCCCTACTACTACATCAATGATCAGAGTCCCTACCAGGAGGGATCTCCTGTATGACCCACCATGTACATTCCTGACCTTCATCCCGTCCCTACTACTACATCAATGATCAGAGTCCCTACCAGGAGGGATCTCCTGTATGACCCACCATGTACATCCCTGACCTTCATCCCATCCCTACTACTACATCAATGATCAGAGTCCCTACCAGGAGGGATCTCCTGTATGACCCACCATGTACATTCCTGACCTTCATCCCGTCCCTACTACTACATCAATGATCAGAGTCCCTACCAGGAGGGATCTCCTGTATGACCCACCATGTACATCCCTGACCTTCATCCCATCCCTACTACTACATCAATGATCAGAGTCCCTACCAGGAGGGATCTCCTGTATGACCCACCATGTACATCCCTGACCTTCATCCCGTCCCTACTACTACATCAATGATCAGAGTCCATACCAGGAGGGATCTCCTGTATGACCCACCATGTACATCCCTGACCTTCATCCCGTCCCTACTACTACATCAATGATCAGAGTCCCTACCAGGAGGGATCTCCTGTATGACCCACCATGTACATCCCTGACCTTCATCCCATCCCTACTACTACATCAATGATCAGAGTCCCTACCAGGAGGGATCTCCTGTATGACCCACCATGTACATCCCTGACCTTCATCCCGTCCCTACTACTACATCAATGATCAGAGTCCCTACCAGGAGGGATCTCCTGTATGACCCACCATGTACATCCCTGACCTTCATCCCATCCCTACTACTACATCAATGATCAGAGTCCATACAAGGAGAGATCTCCTGTTTGATCCACCATGTACATCCCATCCCTGACCTTCAGCCATACTACCAGACATTTATTTTAATTAATATAATATTCTGAGCTCCGTGCCGCACTGAGCTGATTGGTTCCTTCGTTATTCTAAACTCAATGCCGCAGTGAGCTGATTGGATCTTCCATTATTTTCCAGCTTCCCAGGAGCGTAGTCTGAGGACCCCGGACAGTTCCAGTTACAGTCCCTCTAGAAGAAGGACGGCATCTGAGAGCACTTCATGTTCAGGTAATGAAGAAATCTTCTTGGTGTTGGGTGAGGTGTGGAGCAGCCCCGAGCCATACAGCTCCTTCATCTTCTCATCATAGGCCAATCCTGATTTCACCTTTTATATGTGAGGAGACCTTCTTCTCTGGCCGTCCGGTGTGAGGAGACCTTCTTCTCTGGCCGTCCGGTGTGAGGAGACCTTCTTCTCTGGCCGTCCGGTGTGAGGAGACCTTCTTCTCTGGCCGTCCGGTGTGAGGAGACCTTCTTCTCTGGCCATCCGGTGTGAGGAGACCTTCTTCTCTGGCCGTCCGGTGTGAGGAGACCTTCTTCTCTGGCCGTCCGGTGTGAGGAGACCTTCTTCTCTGGCCGTCCGGTGTGAGGAGACCTTCTTCTCTGGCCGTCCGGTGTGAGGAGACCTTCTTCTCTGGCCGTCCGGTGTGAGGAGACCTTCTTCTCTGGCCATGCTGTGTCAAGTGGCCTTCTTCTCTGGCCATCCTTTGTGAGGAGACCCTCTTCTCTGGCCGTCCAGTGTCAAGTGACCTTCTTCTCTGGCCATCCTTTGTGAGGAGACCCTCTTCTCTGGCCGTCCGGTGTGAAGTGACCTTCTTCTCTGGCCATCCTTTGTGAGGAGACCCTCTTCTCTGGCCCTCCAGTGTCAAGTGACCTTCTTCTCTGGCCATCCTTTGTGAGGCGACCTTCTTCTCTGGCCGTCCGGTGTGAAGTGACCTTCTTCTCTGGCCATGCTGTGTGAGGCGATTTTCTCTGGCCAACCGGTGTTAGATGATCTTCTTCTCTGGCCGTGCGTTGTGAGGTGACCTTCTCTGGCCATCCTGTGTGAGGTGACCTGCTTGTCTGGACATGCTGTGTGAGATGACCTTCTTCTCTAGCAGTCCGGTGTGAGGTGATCTTCTCTGGATAGCCATCCATTGTGCAGTGACCTTCTTCTCTGGCTGTCCGGTGTGAGGTGACCTTCTTCTCTGGCTGTCCGGTGTGAGGTGACCTTCTTCTCTGGCCATCCACTGTAAGGTGACCTTCTCTGGCCATCCGGTGTGATGTGACCTTCTCTGGCCATGCTGTGTGAGGTGACCTTCTCTGGCAAACCGGTGTGAGATAATCCTTTTTCTCTGGCCATCCTGTGTGAGGTGATCACCTTCTCTGGCCAACCGGTGTGAGATGATCCTTTTTTCTCTGGGCGTGCTGTGTGAGATGACCTTCTTCTCTGGTCATCCTGTGTGAGGTGACCTTCTTTGGGCATGCTGTGTGAGGTGACCTTCTCTGGGCATGCTGTGTGAGGTGACCTTCTTCTCTGGCCATTCACTGTAAGGTGACCTTCTCTGGCCATCTGGTGTGACGTGACCTTCTCTGGCTATGCTGTGTGAGGTGACCTTCTGTTCCAGCTGTCCGGTGGGTGAGAAGTGATCACCTTCTCTGGCCATGCTGTGTGAGGTGACCTTCTCTGGCAAACCGGTGTGAGATGATCCTTTTTCTCTGGCCATCCTGTGTGAGGTGATCATCTTCTATGGCCGTCCAGTGTGAGATGACCTTCTCTAGCCGTTCAGTGTGAGAAAACCTTCTTCTCTGGCCACCTGGTTTGAGGTGATCTTCTATGGTTGTGCTGTATGAGATGACCTTCTTCTCTGGCCATCCTGTGTGAGATGACCTTCGTCTCTGGCCATCCTGTGTGAAGTGACCTTCTCTGGGCATGCTGTGTGAGGTGACCTTCTTCTCTAGCCGTTCAGTGTGAGAAAACCTTCTTCTCTGGCCACACGGTTTGAGGTGATCTTCTTCTATGGTTGTGCTGTGTGAAGTGACCCTCTTCTCTGGCCATCTGATGTGAGGTGACCTTCTCTGGCCATCCGGTATGAGGTGACCTTCTTCTCTGGCCATCCGGTATGAAGTGACCTTCTTCTCTGGCCATCCGGTATGAGGTGACCTTCTTCTCTGGCCATCCGGTATGAGGTGACCTTCTTCTCTGGCCATCCGGTATGAGGTGACCTTCTTCTCTGGCCATCCGGTATGAGGTGACCTTCTTCTCTGGCCATCCGGTATGAGGTGACCTTCTTCTCTTGCTATCCGGTATGAGGTGACCTTTTTCTCTGGCCGTCCAGTCTGAGGTGACCTTCTCCGGCCATTCGGTGTGAGGTTACCACCTTCCCTGGCCATTCGGTGTGAGGTTACCACCTTCTCCGGCCATTCCGTGTGAGGTGACCACCTTCTCCGGCCATTCCGTGTGAGGTGACCACCTTCTCCGGCCGTTTGGTGTGAGGTGACCACCTTCTCTGGCCGTTCGGTGTGAGGTGACCACCTTCTCTGGCCGTTCGGTGTGAGGTGACCACCTTCTCCGTGTGTGAGGAGACCACCTTCTCCGGCCATCAGGTATGAGGTGACCTTCTTCTTCTCTGGCCATCTGGTGTGAGGTGACCTTTTTCTCTGGCCATCTGGTGTGAGGTGACCTTTTTCTCTGGCCATCTGGTGTGAGGTGACCTTTTTCTCTGGCCATCTGGTGTGAGGTGACCTTTTTCTCTGGCCATCTGGTGTGAGGTGACCTTTTTCTCTGGCCATCTGGTGTGAGGTGACCTTCTTCTCTGGCCATCTGGTGTGAGGTGACCTTCTTCTCTGGCCATCTGGTGTGAGGTGACCTTCTTCTCTGGCCATCTGGTGTGAGGTGACCTTCTTCTTCTCTGGCCATCTGGTGTGAGGTGACCACCTTCTCTGGCCGTTCGGTGTGAGGTGACCACCTTCTCTGGCCGTTCGGTGTGAGGAGACCACCTTCTCCGGCCATCAGGTATGAGGTGACCTTCTTCTTCTCTGGCCATCTGGTGTGAGGTGACCTTCTTCTCTGGCCATCTGGTGTGAGGTGACCACCTTCTCTGGCCGTTCGGTGTGAGGTGACCACCTTCTCTGGCCGTTCGGTGTGAGGTGACCACCTTCTCTGGCCGTTCGGTGTGAGGAGACCACCTTCTCCGGCCATCAGGTATGAGGTGACCTTCTTCTCTGGCCATCTGGTGTGAGGTGACCTTTTTCTCTGGCCATCTGGTGTGAGGTGACCTTCTTCTCTGGCCATCTGGTGTGAGGTGACCTTCTTCTCTGGCCATCTGGTGTGAGGTGACCTTTTTCTCTGGCCGTGCTGTGTGAGGTGACCTTCTCTGGCTATCCAGTCTGAGGTGATTTTCTTTGGCCATCCAGTATGAGCTGTTCCGAATATTAACCTTCTTCTCTGGGCATGCGGTGTGAGACTATCTTTTTCTCTGGTAGTCCTGTGTGGGTGACCTTTTTCTCTGGCCGTCCTGTAGGAGCTGTTCCGAATATTGACCTTCTTCTTTGGCCATCCATTGTAAGGTGACCTTTTCTGGTCGTGCTGTGTGTGGTGACCTTCTCCCGTATGAGGTGTCCTCCTCTGGCTTCCTCAAGTCCTTTGTATGCCTCACCTCCGATGTCCGACACTCAGGAGTCAGAAGAAATTAGGTCATCTCCAATGTAACCCAGTGACGATGGGACGTTGGCAGCTGAGGTCTCCATGCACCAACCTAGTCTGATCATAGAGACAGTCCCTCCGAGTCTTTCCCAGTCCAGTCCCAGTCTGATCATTTGTCTGTACAGATTTGAAGGGCCTTCGATCAGGTTAGAGCAGTGAGCCACTCCTGACAATGGGCCTCAAATATCATGCAGGGGTCCCACTGGCACCATACTCGTGTTTCTTTTGCTGCCCCCTAACGGTTATCCTGCTGGGACTATAGAAGAAAATCTGTTACTTCCAGTTATCAGTTTGTGATAGATCAGTTCATAAGTGTGAGCATCGCAGTCTTTTACCCCAAGCAGGTGATGGCCATTCAGGCACCAGTCTCATGGCTCCTCAGCCATGTGTAAACTCCAAGTTGGGACCTCTTTTGGCTCCCATTGGATAAACAGGGGGAGGGAGTGAAGAGACGTATATAATTCAGCACACTTGGCCTGCATCTGTACAGAGGGCTACGTGTGGAATCCCACCTGTGCTACTAGGAGGAGGGGCACGTTTACCTGATACCCAGAGTTGGGGGAGTTGGGGGATGGTGGGAGGTACCAGGGCAGATCAGCATCGCAGTAAAGTAACCTGTGGAGATATCTTCTTTAAAGCCACATTGTAGATTTGGAGGGTGTAAACGGCATGTAGGCCCATTGAAGTGGTGTGCTCATTGCCATGGTCATTATTACTAATCCTTGTTGTCTTCTTCCAGTCATGGGGGTCCCATTGCGAAGCCTGCGGCACAGTTCTACAATGGAAGAGTCTGTGGATTGTTTGCTGCAGCGCACAGTGGATGACATCCTGCCCTCCTCCGCCCCCTCCTCCTCCAGTCCTGCCAGGGGGCACTGCCGGGAGAAAGGCCAGAGCAGGTCGGACACTTTGCTGGTTTCAGTGCCTGCCATGGAATCTCCTCCAGACGGTCTTAGCTCCTCGTCTGGTCGTCCTCCAAGCCTGAAGAGGAGTGTGGTGGAAGCCATACACAAACAGGCTCGGAGAATGTACAACTACGATACAATCCTGGCCTCTAAGAAGAACCTGGACCACGTCAATAAAATTCTGAAGGCCAAGAAGCTGCAGAGACAGTCCCGGACAGGAAACAATATTGTCAAGAGGAGGCCGGGGAGGCCCAGGAAGTATCCTCCAGACTCCCTACTGGCCATGCCACTGGTCAGCCAGCAGGAGAATAGCACTGCCCGATCAGACACCGTGATGGACATTATCGAGGCCGTAGTGCAGGGGGTGACTCTGACCACTGAGAACCACAAGGGATGGAAAAGGAAGCATCTAGGTGTGGAGAAGCAGATGAGGAAACGTCTGAGGACATCAGCGGATGAAGAGCCGGAGAGCAGCACAAGGTATGGCTGATCAGCCCGCATGTTGTACATTGATTGGTGGTGTCTTCTAGTCCTCAATATTCCTCTTATATACCATCCAATCATTTCCTCTCTTCTCTTCCAGTCTTCATCATTCCTCCTATACACCGTCCAATCATTTCCTCTCTTCTCTTCTAGTCTTCATCATTCTTCCTATACACCGTCCAATCATTCCCCTCTCTTCTCTTCCATTCTTCACCATTCCTCCTATACACCGTCCAATCATTTCCTCTCTTCTCTTCTAGTCTTCATCATTCTTCCTATACACCGTCCAATCATTTCCCTCTCTTCTCTTCCATTCTTCACCATTCCTCCTATACACCGTCCAATCATTTCCTCTCTTCTCTTCCAGTCTTCACCATTCCTCCTATACACCAGCCAATCATTTCCTCTCTTCTCTTCTAGTCTTAATCATTCCTCCTATACACCGTCCAATCATTTCCTCTCTTCTCTTCTAGTCTTCATCATTCTTCCTATACACCGTCCAATCATTTCCTCTCTTCTCTTCTAGTCTTAATCATTCCTCCTATACACCATCCAATCATTTCCTCTCTTCTCTTCTAGTCTTCACCATTCCTCCTATACACCATCCAATCATTTCCTCTCTTCTAGTCTTCATCATTCCTCCTATACACCATCCAATCATTTCCTCTCTTCTAGTCCTCAATATTCCTCCTATACACTGTCCAATCATTTCCTCTCTTCTCTTCTAGTCTTCATCATTCCTCCTATACACCGTCCAATCATTTCCTCTCTTCTCTTCCATTCTTCACCATTCCTCCTATACACCGTCCAATCATTTCCTCTCTTCTCTTCCATTCTTCACCATTCCTCCTATACACCGTCCAATCATTTCCTCTCTTCTCTTCCAGTCTTCACCATTCCTCCTATACACCATCCAATCATTTCCTCTTTTCTTCTAGTCTTCATCATTCTTCCTATACACCGTCCAATCATTTCCTCTCTTCTAGTCTTCATCATTCCTCCTATACACCATCCAATCATTTCCTCTCTTCTAGTCTTCATCATTCTTCCTATACACCGTCCAATCATTTCCTCTCTTCTAGTCTTCATCATTCCTCCTATACACCGTCCAATCATTTCCTCTCTTCTCTTCTAGTCTTCATCATTCTTCCTATACACCGTCCAATCATTTCCTCTCTTCTCTTCCAGTCTTCATCATTCCTCCTATACACCGTCCAATCATTTCCTCTCTTCTCTTCTAGTCTTCATCATTCCTCCTATACACCGTCCAATCATTTCCTCTCTTCTCTTCTAGTCTTCATCATTCCTCCTATACACCGTCCAATCATTTCCTCTCTTCTCTTCTAGTCTTCATCATTCCTCCTATACACCGTCCAATCATTTCCTCTCTTCTAGTCTTCATCATTCCTCCTATACACCATCCAATCATTTCCTCTCTTCTAGTCCTCAATATTCCTCCTATACACTGTCCAATCATTTCCTCTCTTCTCTTCCAGTCTTCATCATTCCTCCTATACACCGTCCAATCATTTCCTCTCTTCTCTTCCATTCTTCACCATTCCTCCTATACACCATCCAATCATTTCCTCTCTTCTCTTCCAGTCTTCACCATTCCTCCTATACACCGTCCAATCATTTCCTCTCTTCTCTTCCAGTCTTCACCATTCCTCCTATACACCGTCCAATCATTTCCTCTCTTCTCTTCCAGTCTTCACCATTCCTCCTATACACCGTCCAATCATTTCCTCTCTTCTAGTCTTCATCATTCCTCCTATACACCGTCCAATCATTTCCTCTCTTCTCTTCCATTCTTCACCATTCCTCCTATACACCGTCCAATCATTTCCTCTCTTCTCTTCCAGTCTTCATCATTCCTCCTATACACCGTCCAATCATTTCCTCTCTTCTCTTCCATTCTTCACCATTCCTCCTATACACCGTCCAATCATTTCCTCTCTTCTCTTCCAGTCTTCATCATTCCTCCTATACACCGTCCAATCATTTCCCTCTCTTCTCTTCCATTCTTCATCATTCCTCCTATACACCGTCCAATCATTTCCTCTCTTCTCTTCATCATTCCTCCTATACACCGTCCAATCATTTCCTCTCTTCTCTTCCATTCTTCATCATTCCTCCTATACACCGTCCAATCATTTCCTCTCTTCTCTTCCATTCTTCATCATTCCTCCTATACACCGTCCAATCATTCCCTCTCTTCTCTTCCATTCTTCATCATTCCTCCTATACACCGTCCAATCATTTCCTCTCTTCCAGTCTTCACCATTCCTCCTATACACCGTCCAATCATTTCCTCTCTTCTCTTCCATTCTTCACCATTCCTCCTATACACCGTCCAATCATTTCCTCTCTTCTCTTCCATTCTTCACCATTCCTCCTATACACCGTCCAATCATTTCCTCTCTTCTCTTCCAGTCTTCACCATTCCTCCTATACACCGTCCAATCATTTCCTCTCTTCTCTTCCAGTCTTCACCATTCCTCCTATACACCGTCCAATCATTTCCTCTCTTCTCTTCCAGTCTTCACCATTCCTCCTATACACCGTCCAATCATTTCCTCTCTTCTCTTCCAGTCTTCACCATTCCTCCTATACACCGTCCAATCATTTCCTCTCTTCTCTTCCAGTCTTCACCATTCCTCCTATACACCGTCCAATCATTTCCTCTCTTCTCTTCCATTCTTCACCATTCCTCCTATACACCGTCCAATCATTTCCTCTCTTCTCTTCCAGTCTTCATCATTCCTCCTATACACCGTCCAATCATTTCCCTCTCTTCTCTTCCATTCTTCATCATTCCTCCTATACACCGTCCAATCATTTCCTCTCTTCTCTTCCAGTCTTCACCATTCCTCCTATACACCGTCCAATCATTTCCTCTCTTCTCTTCCAGTCTTCACCATTCCTCCTATACACCGTCCAATCATTTCCTCTCTTCTCTTCCAGTCTTCATCATTCCTCCTATACACTGTCCAATCATTTCCTCTCTTCTCTTCCAGTCTTCATCATTCCTCCTATACACCGTCCAATCATTTCCTCTCTTCTCTTCCATTCTTCATCATTCCTCCTATACACCGTCCAATCATTTCCTCTCTTCTCTTCATCATTCCTCCTATACACCGTCCAATCATTTCCTCTCTTCTCTTCCATTCTTCATCATTCCTCCTATACACCGTCCAATCATTTCCTCTCTTCTCTTCCATTCTTCATCATTCCTCCTATACACCGTCCAATCATTCCCCTCTCTTCTCTTCCATTCTTCATCATTCCTCCTATACACCGTCCAATCATTTCCTCTCTTCCAGTCTTCACCATTCCTCCTATACACCGTCCAATCATTTCCCTCTCTTCTCTTCCATTCTTCACCATTCCTCCTATACACCGTCCAATCATTTCCTCTCTTCTCTTCCATTCTTCACCATTCCTCCTATACACCGTCCAATCATTTCCTCTCTTCTCTTCCATTCTTCACCATTCCTCCTATACACCGTCCAATCATTTCCTCTCTTCTCTTCCAGTCTTCACCATTCCTCCTATACACCGTCCAATCATTTCCTCTCTTCTCTTCCAGTCTTCACCATTCCTCCTATACACCGTCCAATCATTTCCTCTCTTCTCTTCCAGTCTTCACCATTCCTCCTATACACCGTCCAATCATTTCCTCTCTTCTCTTCCAGTCTTCACCATTCCTCCTATACACCGTCCAATCATTTCCTCTCTTCTCTTCCATTCTTCACCATTCCTCCTATACACCGTCCAATCATTTCCTCTCTTCTCTTCCATTCTTCATCATTCCTCCTATACACCGTCCAATCATTTCCTCTCTTCTCTTCCATTCTTCATCATTCCTCCTATACACCGTCCAATCATTTCCTCTCTTCTCTTCCATTCTTCATCATTCCTCCTATACACCGTCCAATCATTTCCTCTCTTCCATTCTTCACCATTCCTCCTATACACCGTCCAATCATTTCCCTCTCTTCTCTTCCATTCTTCACCATTCCTCCTATACACCGTCCAATCATTTCCTCTCTTCTCTTCCAGTCTTCACCATTCCTCCTATACACCGTCCAATCATTCCCCTCTCTTCTCTTCCATTCTTCACCATTCCTCCTATACACCGTCCAATCATTTCCTCTCTTCCAGTCTTCACCATTCCTCCTATACACCGTCCAATCATTTCCTCTCTTCTCTTCCATTCTTCACCATTCCTCCTATACACCATCCAATCATTTCCTCTCTTCTCTTCCAGTCTTCACCATTCCTCCTATACACCATCCAATCATTTCCTCTCTTCTCTTCCATTCTTCACCATTCCTCCTATACACCGTCCAATCATTTCCTCTCTTCTCTTCCAGTCTTCACCATTCCTCCTATACACCGTCCAATCATTTCCTCTCTTCTCTTCCAGTCTTCACCATTCCTCCTATACACCATCCAATCATTTCCTCTCTTCTCTTCCATTCTTCACCATTCCTCCTATACACCGTCCAATCATTTCCTCTCTTCTCTTCCATTCTTCACCATTCCTCCTATACACCGTCCAATCATTTCCTCTCTTCTCTTCCAGTCTGGCGGAGATCTCTTTCATCGATGACTCTACAGGACGGGACATCGGCCTGAGTCACCAGGAACGGGTGGAGGCGTTTTCCCGTCATCTGGCTCCTCTCTTGCAGCGGGAGAAGAAGATTGCACGTCCCCCCAAGAAGAAATACCAGAAGGCTGGGCTCTTCTCCGATGTCTATAAAACCACAGAGTGAGTGAAGGGGGGGTTTCTATTGGGGGGGGGTTCTAATGCTGCACCAATACTGGGGTTGTTTCTCTGCTGTCTTGGGACTGGAAGGATATCCTGAACCCGGACCAGGTTTTAATTTGTTCACATTGTGAACCAAGAAGTGTATATTGTAGTCAGAGTCTTCAAGCGGGAAATGCAATACTCCTAGAACCAAGGCCTGAGGTGTGCCTTGGCCTGGCTGGTCGGTATGCCTGAGAAGAGGGCATACCCTGAATGGAAGAATAGAAGTACTACGAGTATGTATGAAAGGCTGGGGGAAACGGGTGGGTGGGAACCCAGAAGCCGACGACCCTGGCCCTGACGGAGGAGGAGGCTTAAATAGCCCTCTCAGGCTCCTCCTACAAATACAAATCAAGCGGGAAATGCGATACTCCTAGAACCAAGGCCTGAGGTGTGCCTTGGCCTGGCTGGTCGGTATGCCTGAGAAGAGGGCAAAAAGATGCAAATTTAGGTGAAGAAGGGAAGGTAATGATCCAACACGTATGTTGGCGTGCACCCAGAAGACAACAGTAAGAATCCGCGGTGACAGGAGAAACCCACCGACTCCTGACTTGGTGATGAGAAAGGAACCCCCTATGGAACCTGCAAAGCTACCCAGAACCAACAGAACGTCCCGTGCAAGATTGGATTGGGCCTGGTGCCCGAGACAACTTAGATATGAGAATAACTTGCTTGCGAATGAGAGGATACGAGGGTGAAGGGAGCAAGGCCTGGCCCGAGGAACCCCTGCGAATGATGGCCGGGACGATCAAAATCCTATGGGGAAGTGAGAGGGTGAGGGCAAAAAAAGGACCACTGGTAGGAGTGCGAAATGCTGGATACCTGAAGAAAGTGATGGAGTAAGTAGATAAGGCCCATGCGCCATGGCAATGCATCATCAACATGGAGAACCATGCCAGACACAGGACACTGGTCCTACCTGATGAGATCGGGACGTGCTTCAGCCAGAGACCCAACTACCGAGTCTGAATCCTGAACCGAGGAAGGAGGTATGGATGCCAAGACGGCCCCAACCTGAGAACACAAACTAGAGAAATGACAGACAACCAGACATGAGAACAACAACGCCCGCCCCTCTGTGCCTACCTAAGAATGAGAGCATGAGCAGAAATGTCAAGACCACTGCGCGTGATGACCCCAACGACAGAAACCCCACCCTCGTGTGAGTGGTAAGTGAGCCTGAGTAACCTGCAGCGCAGACACAGGTAATTGACTGAAAACTCAGGCTGGTGTACCCACGGACCGTGGTGGGTAATCGTATGAGTGTGGTGAATGAACATGCATCGTATGACGTATGGTATGCGGGAGAGAAGATTGTGGACAACAATCAATTAAAAACGAAACCTCAGCCCGTATGGATCTGTAGACGTGACAGATCCTGACGTAAGCCCTAACTAACTGACCCAGGTACAACATGAAGACAGATACGATGAGACATGACAACCAAAGAACAAAACAGCTACCGGAGTATGCCCTGAGTGAACAACAACGCCCCTCTGAGAAACGCTGAGGCTGAACACAATGACAGAAATGCCAGGGCGGCAACGAAATGACGGAAACGAAATGACGGAACTGGTGAGGCAGAACCGTGATGACAGAAGCAGAAACGTAATGACCGAAATGCTGAGGCAGAAACGTGATGACAGAAATGCTGAAGCATCGTATGACGTGTGGTATACGGGCGAGAAGATTGTGGACAACAATCAATTAAAAACGAAACCTCAGCCCGTATGGATCTGTAGACGTGACAGATCCTGACGTAAGCCCTAACTAACTGACCCAAGTACAACATGAACACAGATACGATGAGACATGACAAACCAACAAACAAAACAGCTACCGGAGTATGCCATGGGTGAACAACGCCCCTCTGAGAAACGCTGAGGCAGAACCGTGGTGACAGAAATGCTGAGGCAGAACCGTGGTGACAGAAATGCTGAGGCAGAACCGTGGTGACAGAAATGCTGAGGCAGAACCGTGGTGACAGAAATGCTGAGGCAGAACCGTGGTGACAGAAATGCTGAGGCAGAAACGCAATGACAAGAATCCAGGGGCAGAGACCCAATGACATGAATCCAGGGGCAGAGACGCAATGACATGAATCCAGGGGCAGAGACGCAATGACATGAATCCAGGGGCAGAGACGCAATGACATGAATCCAGGGGCAGAAACGCAATGACATGAATCCAGGGGCAGAACCGCAATGACATGAATCCAGGGGCAGAACCGCAATGACATGAATCCAGGGGCAGAACCGCAATGACATGAATCCAGGGGCAGAACCGCAATGACATGAATCCAGGGGCAGAACCGCAATGACATGAATCCAGGGGTAGAAACGCAATGACATGAATCCAGGGGCAGAAACGAAATTACAGAAATCCAGGGGCAGAAACGCAATGACGGAAATTCAGGGGCAGAAACGCAATGACAGAATCCTGGGCAAGCTATGACAGAGCGCTGAGGCAGAAATGCCATGACAGAAAACCTGGGGCAGGAACGCAATGACAAATGCTGAGACTGAAATGCAATGACAGCAATCCTGGGGCAGACTGCTATGACAGAAAGCTGATGCAGAAATGCCACGACAAACGCAAATGACAGAAAAATACGCTGAGACTGAACACTGAGGCAGAACCGCAATGACAGAAATCCAGGGCAGAAACGCAATGACAGAAATCCAGGGCAGAACCGCAATGACAGAAATCCAGGGGCAGAACCGCAATGACAGAAATCCAGGGGCAGAACCGCAATGACAGAAATCCAGGGGCAGAACCGCAATGACAGAAATTCAGGGGGCAGAACCGCAATGACAGAAATCCAGGGGCAGAAACGCAATAACAGAAATCCTGGGCCGAACGCTAAGACAGAAACGCAAGGACAGAAACCCTGGGCAGAAACGCTGGGACTGCAATGCTGAGGCAGAAATGTAATGACAGAAATCCTGGGCAGAACGCTATGACAGAACGCTGAGGCAGAAGCCATGACAGAAAAACCTGGGCAGAAACACGCTGAGGCAGAAATGCAATGACAGAAATCCTGGGCAGAAACGCTGAGGCAGCAAAGCCATGACAGAAAACCTGGGCAGAAACGCTATGACAAAAATGCTGAGACTGAACGCTGAGCCAGGAATGCTGGGCAGAACACCGCGACAGAAATGCTGGGGCAGGAAGGCTATGACAAACGCAGAGACTGAACGCCGAGACAAAATGCTGGGGCATGACGCAATTACCTGAAAGCTGGGGCATGACGTGAATGACAGAAATGCTGGGGCAGAACGCTATGACAGAAACACAGGGGAAGAATGCTGAGGCAGAAAACGCTATGACAGAAATGGCGGGCAGAAAGGATATGACAGAAATGGCGGGCAGAAACGCTATGACAGAAATGGCGGGCAGAAAACACTATGACAGAAAACGCTATGACCGAAATGGCGGGCAGAATACGCTATGACAGAAATGGCGGGCAGAATACGCTATGACAGAAATGGCGGGCAGCAACGCTATGACAGAAATGGCGGGCAGCAACGCTATGACAGAAATGGCGGGCAGAAAAACACAACAGGTGATGGGTGGGCAGATAACACCCCCGGCCGAGGTTCACGGCGGGGAACCCCATGGCCAGACTGCTGCAGATGTCAGTTGTGGAAGAGAGGAGCGACGGGCGGGTGGCCGCCCATCCCCCCCCCCATGGAAACTGACCTATGTGGGGAGAGAGGAATTGATGGCAGGACACCCCTCCCCCCATCTGCCCTGGGAGAAACAGGAGCGATCCCCCAGTGCAGTCTGAACAGCAGGGTGAGAAGAGCCAGCGGTGGCCGAATACCCTCCGGCGGCTCCCTCCTGCCTGGACATGTGTGGGGAGAGGAGTCGGCGGGCGGCGGCCACACACCCCCACCCCCACCAAACAGACATGTCCCTCGTGGACCTAAGCGGGGAGAGAAGTCGGCGGTGGCCGAAACCCTCCCCCCCCTTCCTCCAGGCAGACGTGTCCCTCGTGGACCTGTATGGGGAGAGGAGTCGTCGGCGGCCGTACATCCCCCCCCCCCCTCCCAGTCAAGCGAGCGGCAGCCTGGGCAGACAGAGAGCCGTGAGGACTGTCGAAGGACGGGCGCCCTCCCCCCCAGCATAGGGAGAGCGGGCAGGCTGCGCTGCAGGAAGGACGGACGCCCCCCGCTCCCCCCGGCATGAGCGCCGGGAGGACGGGCGGTCTGGGGAGAGCTATGGAGGACTGCAAGAAAGACGGACGGACGCCCCCCGCTCCCACGGGCATGGGCGCCGGTAGGGCGGGCGGGCTGCACGCTGTGGGGAAGTGGAGGACGGTGGAAGAACGGGCGCCCCCCGCTCCTCCAGGCCTGAGAGCCGGGAGGGCGGGCGGGCTGCACGCTGGAGCTACGGGGAGAGGTGTAGGATAGAAGGGCGCCCCCCCCTACCCACGACATGAGTGCCAGGATAAGCGGGCGGCCCCCCGCACTGAAGTGACATGGCTGGCTGGGTGGCATCCACATTGGTGGAAACCCAGGGATGATGGGGGGGGGGGACGGTAAGTGGTCCCAATGGTGCCCAGGAGAGGAACCGACACCACAGACCGCCGCTCCGACAGGCGACCGGAAGTGACGTGCTTCCAACCCAGAAGCCGACGACCCTGGCCCTGATGGAGGAGGAGGCTTAAATAGCCCTCTCAGGCTCCTCCTACAAATACACCTCCGGCCAGCCTTCATACTTGTGCTCATCCAGAACCAGGAAGTGTATATTGTGCTCATCCAGAACCAGGAAGTGTATATTGTGCTCATCCAGAACCAGGAAGTGCTCATCCAGAACCAGGAAGTGCACATTGTGCTCATCCAGAACCAGGAAGTGTATATTGTGCTCATCCAGAACCAGGAAGTTCACATTGTGCTCATCCAGAACCAGGAAGTGTATATTGTGCTCATCCAGAACCAGGAAGTACTCATCCAGAACCAGGAAGTGCACATTGTGCTCATCCAGAACCAGGAAGTGTATATTGTGCTCATCCAGAACCAGGAAGTGCACATTGTGCTGTTCCAGGACTGGGGGTTACATTGTGTTGAGCCACAGTCGGGTTGTGCACTGTTGGTGTTGTCAAGAGTTAGGGGGTGTAAACATGGTGCTGACCCGGGACCAGGGTGTACACTGTGCTGTCCAGGACTGGAGGGGGGGGGGTCTATACTGTGCATGCTGTAGACTCTCTCCTCCTGTCTGTGGTTCTGGGTAGTGGCAGTCTAGGTAGGGGTGGTCTGGGCCTGTAGTGATCTCACGTTGTATCCTCTCCTCCTGTCTGTGGTTTTGGGTAGGGGCGGTCGGGGTAGGGGTGATCTGGGTAGTGGTGGTCCGGGTAGGGGTGATCTTAGCCTGTGGTGATCTCACGCTGTATCCTCTCCTCCTGTCTGTGGTTCTGGGTAGGGGGTGGTTCTGGGTAGGGGGTGGTTCTGGGTAGGGGGCGGTTCTGGGTAGGGGGCGGTTCTAGGTAGGTGCGGTCTGGGTAGGGGTGATCTTAGCCTGTGGTGATCTCACGCTGTATCCTCTCCTCCTGTCTGTGGTTCTGGGTAGGGGGTGGTTCTGGGTAGGGGGTGGTTCTGGGTAGGGGGCGGTTCTGGGTAGGGGGCGGTTCTAGGTAGCTGCGGTCTGGGTAGTGGCGGTCCGGGTAGGGGTGATCTTAGCCTGTGGTGATCTCACGCTGTATCCTCTCCTCCTGTCTGTGGTTCTGAGTAGGGGGTGGTTCTGGGTAGGGGGCGGTTCTGGGTAGGGGGCGGTTCTAGGTAGGTGCGGTCTGGGTAGGGGTGATCTTAGCCTGTGGTGATCTCACGCTGTATCCTCTCCTCCAATCACAGCCCAAAGAGTCGTCTGATGCAGCTGAAGAAGGAGAAGTTGGAGTATAACCCGAAGGAACACGAGTACGGTCTGCTACCCGCCCCCATCCATATTGGTGAGTGACTCCGCCTCCTCAGAGTCTTGTGAATGGGCAGGTTTGTGCCATTTATACAGAAATGGGCGTGGTTAATCACTTTAGCCCCGGAAGGATTTACCCCCTTAATGACCAGGCCATTTTTTGCGATACGGCACTGCATCGCTTTGACAATTGCGCAGCCGTGCAACGTCGTAACCAAATACAATTGACGTCCTTTTTTTCCCCACAAATAGAGTTTTCTTGGTATTTCATCATCTCAGCGGTTTTTATTTTTTGCGCTATAAACAAAGAAAGAGCGATGATTGTGAAAAGAAATTAATATATATTTTTTTACTTTTTGCTATACTTTTGCCCCTCTGCCACCGCATATCAGTGTGAGCCGGTCAGCAAGTGGTTAATCGAATGTAGTTCCCGCCTACATACTGTCGGAGCGAGCTTCTCACAATGTGCATCAGAGAAGAAGAGCACTAGGGGGCGCCATCTGAGTGCAGCACCGACGGGTTTATTACCATTAAAAGGCCAAATGCAACTCCCAGAAATCTAAAATCAAAGCGCTGATCTGCCGCTGTGCCATTGGATGGGAGCTCTCCAACCAGAAGAGCCGATGGTGGCAGCAAACGGCGAGTGTGGTCAGTGAGGAAGTCCAATGTACCAGGAAGTGAGGAGAGGCACTGGGGGGGGGGGGGGGGGAGACCCACCCAACTGTCCCGGGGAATCCAGTCCCAGAATGCCCCCGGCATGGTTCCCGCCCTCACATTGCAAGCCACACCTCTCCTCTCCGACACACACAGGACTGCAGAGTGGCGTGCATGGAACCCGCCCCTCCCCTCTTCCCTTCCTCCATTCCTCCCCCCCCCCTCCCCCCCCCCTCCCCCCTTCCTACCTCCCTCCCTACCTTCCTTCCTTCCCCCCCTCCCATCCCTCCCTACCTTCCTTCCTTCCTTCCTCCCTCCCTCCCTCCCTCCATTCCTTCCTCCCTCCCTCCATTCATTCCTTCCTTCCTCCCTCCCTCCATTCCTTCCTCCCTCCCTCCATTCCTTCCTTCCTTCCTTCCTCCCTCCCTCCCTCCTTCCTTCCTTCCTTCCTTCCTTCCTCCCTCCCACCCTCCATTCATTCATTCCTTCCTTCCTTCCTTCCTTCCTTCCTCCTTCCTTCCTCCCTCCCTCCCTCCATTCATTCCTTCCTTCCTTCCTTCCTCCCTCCCTCCCTCCATTCATTCATTCCTTCCTTCCTTCCTTCCTCCCTCCCTCCATTCCTTCCTTCCTCCATTCCTTCCTCCCTTCCTTCCTTCCTTCCTTCCTTCCTTCCTTCCTTCCTTCCTTCCTCCCTCCATTCCTTCCTTCCTTCCTTCCTTCCTTCCTTCCTCCCTCCATTCCTTCCTTCCTTCCTTCCTTCAGCCCCCCCTGCATTGTACAGAGCCCCCTCCTGCATTGTACAGCCCCCCCTGCATTGTACAGTCCCCCCGCCTGCATTGTACAGCCCCCCTCCTGCATTGTACAGCCCCCCTGCATTGTACAGCCCCCCTTGCATTGTACAGAGCCCCCCTCCTGCAATGTACAGCCCCCCTGCATTGTACAGAGCCCCCCTCCTGCAATGTACAGCCCCCCTCCTGCATTGTACAGAGCCCCCTCCTGCATTGTACAGCCCCCCTCCTGCATTGTACAGCCCCCCCCCACCGCATTGTACAGAGCCCCCTCCTGCATTGTACAGCCCCCCCCTGCATTGTACAGCCCCCCCCGCATTGTACAGCCCCCTCCTGCATTGTACAGCCCCCCCCGCATTGTACAGCCCCCTCCTGCATTGTACAGCCCCCCCACCCCCCCACCGCATTGTACAGCCCCCCTCCTGCATTGTACAGCCCCCCCCCTCCTGCATTGTACAGAGCCCCCCCCCCCGCCGAGTACAAGCCCCCCCCCCTCCTGCATTGTACAGCCCCCCCTCCTGCATTGTACAGCCCCCCTCCTGCAATGTACAGCCCCCCTCCTGCCCCCCCCAATGTACAGCCCCCCCCCCCTCCTGCATTGTACAGCCCCCCCTCCTGCATTGTACAGCCCCCCCTCCTGCATTGTACAGCCCCCCCCCCCCCCTGCATTGTACAGCCCCCTCCTGCAATGTACAGCCCCCCCACCGCATTGTACAGCCCCCCTTCTGCATTGTACAGCCCCCCCTCCTGCATTGTACAGCCCCCCCTCCTGCAGCCCCCCCCCCCTCCTGCATTGTACAGCCCTCCCCTGCATTGTACAGCCCCCCTCCTGCAATGTACAGCCCCCCCACCGCATTGTACAGCCCCCCCCACCGCATTGTACAGCCCCCCTTCTGCATTGTACAGCCCCCCCTCCTGCATTGTACAGCCCCCCCTCCTGCATTGTACAGCCCCCCCTCCTGCATTGTACAGCCCCCCCACCACATTGTACATCCCCCCTCCTGCATTGTACAGCCCCCCCCGCATTGTACAGCCCCCCCACCTGCATTGTACAGCCCCCCCACCACATTGTACATCCCCCCTCCTGCATTGTACAGCCCCCCCGCATTGTACAGCCCCCCCCCTCCTGCATTGTACAGCCCTCTCTCCTGCATTGTACAGCCCCCCCCTCCTGCATTGTACAGCCCCCCCCCCTCCTGCATTGTACAGCCCCCCCCCCTCCTGCATTGTACAGCCCCCCCCTCCTGCATTGTACAAAGCCCCTCCTGCATTGTACAGAGCCCCCTCCTGCATTGTACAGCCCCCCCTCCTGCATTGTTCAGAGCCCCTCCTGCATTGTACAGAGCCCCCTCCTGCATTGTACAGCCCCCCCTCCTGCATTGTACAGAGCCCCTCCTGCATTGTACAGCCCCCCCTCCTGCATTGTACAGAGCCCCTCCTGCATTGTACAGAGCCCCCTCCTGCATTGTACAGCCCCCCCCCTCCTGCATTGTACAGCCCCCCCCCCTCCTGCATTGTACAGCCCCCCCCTCCTGCATTGTACAGCCCCCCCCTCCTGCATTGTACAGCCCCCCCCCTCCTGCATTGTACAGCCCCCTCCCACCGCATTGTACAGCCCCCCCCACCGCATTGTACAGCCCCCCCACCGCATTGTACAGCCCTCCCCTGCATTGTACAGCCCCCCCCCCACCGCATTGTACAGCCCCCTCCTGCATTGTACAGCCCCCCCTCCTGCATTGTACAGCCCCCCCCCTGCATTGTACAGCCCCCCCCCACCGCATTGTACAGCCCCCCCTCCTGCATTGTACAGCCCCCCCCCCCACCGCATTGTACAGCCCCCCCCCCCCCCCCCCCCCCCCCCCCCCACCACAATGTACAGCCCCCCCTCCTGCATTGTACAGCCCCCCCTCCTGCATTGTACAGAGCCCCTCCTGCATTGTACAGCCCCCCCTCCTGCATTGTACAGAGCCCCTCCTGCATTGTACAGAGCCCCCTCCTGCATTGTACAGCCCCCCCTCCTGCATTGTACAGCCCCCCCCTCCTGCATTGTACAGCCCCCCCCTCCTGCATTGTACAGCCCCCCCCTCCTGCATTGTACAGCCCCCCCCTCCTGCATTGTACAGCCCCCCCCTCCTGCATTGTACAGAGCCCCCCCACCGCATTGTACAGCCCCCTCCCCCCGCATTGTACAGCCCCCCCACCGCATTGTACAGCCCCCCACCGCATTGTACAGCCCTCCCCTGCATTGTACAGCCCCCCCCCACCGCATTGTACAGCCCCCCCCCCTCCTGCATTGTACAGCCCCCCCCCTGCATTGTACAGCCCCCCCTCCTGCATTGTACAGCCCCCCCCCTCCTGCATTGTACAGCCCCCCCTCCTGCATTGTACAGCCCCCCCCCTGCATTGTACAGCCCCCCTCCTGCATTGTACAGCCCCCCCCACCGCATTGTACAGCCCCCCCACCACAATGTACAGCCCCCCCTCCTGCATTGTACAGCCCCCCCCCCCCCACCGCATTGTACAGCCCCCCCTCCTGCATTGTACAGCCCCCCCACCACAATGTACAGCCCCCTCCTGCATTGTACAGCCCCCCTGCACTGCGCAAAATAAAATCTGAATAAAGTTCAGCATACAGCAGTGATATGAGAGATTTTTCAGGCCCAGTAATGGCGTATTCCCCGTATCCTCATATCCCGGACAGTTCCCACACCAGGGACGAGCACAGGCTCAGATGTACACCATCCCAACCTACACCAAGAGACCCTATAGGCTTTGCAGTGTGGGGGGGGGGGGGGGGGGGCGGGGTCTGTCCAGCGAGTTGTGGGGGGTCCATCCAGATTGGTTCCGAGGTGTCCATCCAGTGCAGTGTGGAGGGTCCATCCAAAATGGTTCAGGGTGTCCATCTGGCTCAGTGTGGGGGCGTCGACCCAGTGTGGGATGGGGTTGTCCATCCTTCCTGCGTGGTGGGGGATGGGGTTGTCCATCCTTCCTGCGTGGTGGGGGATGGGGTTGTCCATCCTTCCTGCGTGGTGGGGGATGGGGTTGTCCATCCTTCCTGCGTGGTGTGGGATGGGGTTGTCCATCCTTCCTGCGTGGTGGGGGATGGGGTTGTCCATCCTTCCTGCGTGGTGGGGGATGGGGTTGTCCATCCTTCCTGCGTGGTGGGGGATGGGGTTGTCCATCCTTCCTGCGTGGTGGGGGATGGGGTTGTCCATCCTTCCTGCATGGTGGGGGATGGGGTTGTCCATCCTTCCTGCGTGGTGGGGGATGGGGTTGTCCATCCTTCCTGCGTGGTGGGGGATGGGGTTGTCCATCCTTCCTGCGTGGTGGGGGATGGGGTTGTCCATCCTTCCTGCGTGGTGGGGGATGGGGTTGTCCATCCTTCCTGCGTGGTGGGGGATGGGGTTGTCCATCCTGTGTGGTGCGGTCCAGGAGGAGGACGTTATGGGTTGTGGTGCGTTCACACTCTTGTTTGCAGGACAGCCCCCGGGGGGAGGGGAAGTGTAGTACACACAATACACGGCCCCCCGGGGGAGGTGAAGTGTAGTACACACAATACACGGCCCCCGGGGGGAGGTGAAGTGTAGTACACACAATACACGGCCCCCGGGGGGAGGGGAAGTGTAGTACACACAATACACGGCCCCCGGGGGGGAGGTGAAGTGTAGTACACACAATACACGGCCCCCGGGGGAGGTGAAGTGTAGTACACACAATACACGGCCCCCGGGGGAGGTGAAGTGTAGTACACACAATACACGGCCCCCGGGGGGAGGGGAAGTGTAGTACACACAATACACGGCCCCGGGGGGGAGGTGAAGTGTAGTACACACAATACACGGTCCCCGGGGGGAGGTGAAGTGTAGTACACACAATACACGGCCCCCGGGGGGAGGTGAAGTGTAGTACACACAATACACGGCCCCCGGGGGGAGGGGAAGTGTAGTACACACAATACACGGCCCCCGGGGGAGGTGTAGTTTAGTACACACAATACACGGCCCCCGGGGGGGAGGTGAAGTGTAGTACACACAATACACGGCCCCCGGGGGGAGGTGAAGTGTAGTACACACAATACACGGCCCCCGGGGGGGGAGGTGAAGTGTAGTACACACAATACACGGCCCCCGGGGGGGAGGGGAAGTGTAGTACACACAATACACGGCCCCCGGGGGGAGGTGAAGTGTAGTACACACAATACACGGCCCCCGGGGGGAGGGGAAGTGTAGTACACACAATACACGGCCCCGGGGGGGAGGGGAAGTGTAGTACACACAATACACGGCCCCCGGGGGGAGGGGAAGTGTAGTACACACAATACACGGCCCCCGGGGGAGGTGAAGTGTAGTACACACAATACACGGCCCCCGGGGGGGGAGGTGAAGTGTAGTACACACAATACACGGCCCCCGGGGGAGGGGAAGTGTAGTACACACAATACACGGCCCCCGGGGGGGAGGTGAAGTGTAGTACACACAATACACGGCCCCCGGGGGGAGGTGAAGTGTAGTACACACAATACACGGCCCCCGGGGGAGGTGAAGTGTAGTACACACAATACACGGCCCCCGGGGGAGGTGAAGTGTAGTACACACAATACACGGCCCCCGGGGGGAGGTGAAGTGTAGTACACACAATACACGGCCCCCGGGGGGAGGGGAAGTGTAGTACACACAATACACGGCCCCGGGGGGGAGGTGAAGTGTAGTACACACAATACACGGTCCCCGGGGGGAGGTGAAGTGTAGTACACACAATACACGGCCCCCGGGGGGAGGTGAAGTGTAGTACACACAATACACGGCCCCCGGGGGGGGAGGTGAAGTGTAGTACACACAATACACGGCCCCCGGGGGGAGGGGAAGTGTAGTACACACAATACACGGCCCCCGGGGGGGAGGGGAAGTGTAGTACACACAATACACGGCCCCCGGGGGGAGGGGAAGTGTAGTACACACAATACACGGCCCCCGGGGGGAGGGGAAGTGTAGTACACACAATACACGGCCCCCGGGGGGAGGTGAAGTGTAGTACACACAATACACGGCCCCCGGGGGAGGTGAAGTGTAGTACACACAATACACGGCCCCCCGGGGGAGGTGAAGTGTAGTACACACAATACAAGGCCCCGGGGGGAGGTGAAGTGTAGTACACACAATACACGGCCCCCGGGGGAGGTGAAGTGTAGTACACACAATACACGGCCCCCGGGGGAGGTGTAGTGTAGTACACACAATACACGGCCCCCGGGGGGGAGGTGAAGTGTAGTACACACAATACACGGCCCCGGGGGGGGGAGGTGAAGTGTAGTACACACAATACACGGCCCCCGGGGGGGAGGTGAAGTGTAGTACACACAATACACGGCCCCCGGGGGGAGGTGAAGTGTAGTACACACAATACACGGCCCCCGGGGGAGGTGAAGTGTAGTACACACAATACACGGCCCCCGGGGGGAGGTGAAGTGTAGTACACACAATACACGGCCCCCGGGGGGGAGGTGAAGTGAAGTACACACAATACACGGCCCCCGGGGGAGGTGAAGTGTAGTACACACAATACACGGCCCCCGGGGGGAGGTGAAGTGTAGTACACACAATACACGGCCCCCGGGGGAGGGGAAGTGTAGTACACACAATACACGGCCCCCGGGGGGGGTGAAGTGTAGTACACACAATACAAGGCCCCCGGGGGAGGGGAAGTGTAGTACACACAATACACGGCCCCCGGGGGGGAGGTGAAGTGTAGTACACACAATACACGGCCCCCGGGGGGAGGTGAAGTGTAGTACACACAATACACGGCCCCCGGGGGAGGTGAAGTGTAGTACACACAATACACGCCCCCCGGGGGGGAGGTGAAGTGTAGTACACACAATACACGGCCCCCGGGGGAGGTGAAGTGTAGTACACACAATACACGGCCCCCGGGGGAGGGGAAGTGTAGTACACACAATACACGGCCCCGGGGGGAGGTGAAGTGTAGTACACACAATACACGGCCCCCGGGGGGAGGTGAAGTGTAGTACACACAATACACGGCCCCGGGGGGGAGGTGAAGAGTAGTACACACAATACACGGCCCCCGGGGAGGTGAAGTGTAGTACCCACAATACACGGCCCCCGGGGGGAGGTGAAGTGTAGTACACACAATACACGGCCCCCGGGGGGAGGTGAAGTGTAGTACACACAATACACGGCCCCCGGGGGGGGGGAGGTGAAGTGTAGTACACACAATACACGGCCCCCGGGGGGAGGGGAAGTGTAGTACACACAATACACGGCCCCCGGGGGGGAGGTGAAGTGTAGTACACACAATACACGGCCCCCGGGGGGAGGGGAAGTGTAGTACACACAATACACGGCCCCCGGGGGGAGGGGAAGTGTAGTACACACAATACACGGCCCCCGGGGGGAGGGGAAGTGTAGTACACACAATACACGGCCCCCGGGGGAGGTGAAGTGTAGTACACACAATACACGGCCCCCGGGGGGAGGTGAAGTGTAGTACACACAATACACGGCCCCCGGGGGGGAGGGGAAGTGTAGTACACACAATACACGGCCCCCGGGGGGGAGGTGAAGTGTAGTACACACAATACACGGCCCCCGGGGGGAGGTGAAGGAGAAGTGTAGTACACACAATACACGGCCCCCCGGGGGAGGTGAAGTGTAGTACACACAATACACGGCCCCCGGGGGGGAGGTGAAGTGTAGTACACACAATACACGGCCCCCGGGGGGAGGGGAAGTGTAGTACACACAATACACGGCCCCCGGGGGGGAGGTGAAGTGTAGTACACACAATACACGGCCCCCGGGGGGAGGTGAAGTGTAGTACACACAATACACGGCCCCCGGGGGGAGGTGAAGTGTAGTACACACAATACACGGCCCCCGGGGGGGAGGTGAAGTGTAGTACACACAATACACGGCCCCCGGGGGGAGGGGAAGTGTAGTACACACAATACACGGCCCCCGGGGGGGGAGGTGAAGTGTAGTACACACAATACACGGCCCCCGGGGGGAGGGGAAGTGTAGTACACACAATACACGGCCCCCGGGGGAGGGGAAGTGTAGTACACACAATACACGGCCCCCGGGGGGGAGGTGAAGTGTAGTACACACAATACACGGCCCCCGGGGGAGGTGAAGTGTAGTACACACAATACACGGCCCCCCGGGGGAGGTGAAGTGTAGTACACACAATACAAGGCCCCGGGGGGAGGTGAAGTGTAGTACACACAATACACGGCCCCCGGGGGAGGTGAAGTGTAGTACACACAATACACGGCCCCCGGGGGAGGTGAAGTGTAGTACACACAATACACGGCCCCCGGGGGAGGTGAAGTGTAGTACACACAATACACGGCCCCCGGGGGGGGGTGTAGTACACACAATACACGCCCCCGGGGGGGGGGAGGTGAAGTGTAGTACACACAATACACGGCCCCCGGGGGAGGTGAAGTGTAGTACACACAATACACGGCCCCCGGGGGAGGTGTAGTGTAGTACACACAATACACGGCCCCCCGGGGGGGGAGGGGAAGTGTAGTACACACAATACACGGCCCCCGGGGGGAGGTGAAGTGTAGTACACACAATACACAGCCCCCGGGGGGAGGTGAAGTGTAGTACACACAATACACGGCCCCCGGGGAGGTGAAGTGTAGTACACACAATACACGGCCCCCGGGGGGAGGTGAAGTGTAGTACACACAATACACGGCCCCCGGGGGAGGTGAAGTGTAGTACACACAATACACGGCCCCCGGGGGAGGGGAAGTGTAGTACACACAATACACGGCCCCCGGGGGAGGTGAAGTATAGTACACACAATACACGGCCCCCGGGGGGAGGGGAAGTGTAGTACACACAATACACGGTCCCGGGGGGAGGGGAAGTGTAGTACACACAATACACGGCCCCCGGGGGGAGGTGAAGTGTAGTACACACAATACACGGCCCCCGGGGGGAGGTGAAGTGTAGTACACACAATACACGGCCCCCGGGGGGAGGGGAAGTGTAGTACACACAATACACGGCCCCCGGGGGAGGTGAAGTGTAGTACACACAATACAAGGCCCCGGGGGAGGTGAAGTGTAGTACACACAATACACGGCCCCCGGGGGGAGGGGAAGTGTAGAACACACAAAACACGGCCCCCGGGGGGGGGGAGGTGAAGTGTAGTACACACAATACACGGCCCCCGGGGGAGGTGAAGTGTAGTACACACAATACACGGCCCCCGGGGGGGAGGGGAAGTGTAGTACACACAATACACGGCCCCCGGGGGGGGAGGGGAAGTGTAGTACACACAATACACGGCCCCCGGGGGGGGAGGTGAAGTGTAGTACACACAATACACGGCCCCCGGGGGAGGTGAAGTGTAGTACACACTGTAGTGTAGGATTTCAGTTTTCTATTCTGGGACGATCTCTCCGGAGAGGAACGTTCCGTGTTCTCTGGCTCCCCACCACCCCCGCTCAATGAAGCCTTTGTTTCCTCCAGTGAGGTCATTCCAGACACACCCGCCCCCTCCTGGAACCCGCCCCCTCCTGGAACCCGCCCCCTCTCCTTACATAACCAGCAACTCCGAGACTCCGATATCTTCCCCGACTGACACCACCCCCCCCCCCCATTGTACCCCCATCAATGTTTAATCTGCCCCCCCCCTCCCCCCGGGAGGAACTCCGCACAAACCTTCTCCCCAACCTTCCTAATCACAGCCAACTGGCAATGGTGGCCCCTCCCACAATGGGGAGATTTCCCTCAGTAATTTGTGTCTCTGCCCCTCCCACAATGGGGAGATTTCCCTCAGTAATTTGTGTCTCTGCCCCTCCCACAATGGGGAGATTTCCTGCAGTAGTTTGTGTCTCTGCCCCTCCCACAATGGGGGGATTTCCTGCAGTAATTTGTGTCTCTGCCCCTCCCACAATGGGGAGATTTCCTGCAGTAGTTTGTGTCTCTGCCCCTCCCACAATGGGGGGATTTCCTGCAGTAATTTGTGTCTCTGCCCCTCCCACAATGGGGAGATTTCCTGCAGTAGTTTGTGTCTCTGCCCCTCCCACAATGGGGAGATTTCCCTCAGTAGTTTGTGTCTCTGCCCCTCCCACAATGGGGAGATTTCCCTCAGTAGTTTGTGTCTCTGCCCCTCCCACAATGGGGAGATTTCCCCCCAGTAGTTTGTGTCTCTGCCCCTCCCACAATGAGGAGATTTCCTGCAGTAGTTTGTGTCTCTGCCCCTCCCACAATGGGGAGATTTCCTGCAGTAGTTTGTGTCTCTGCCCCTCCCACAATGGGGAGATTTACCTGCAGTAGTTTGTGTCTCTGCCCCTCCCACAATGGGAGATTTTCCTGCAGTAGTTTGTGTCTCTACCCCTCCCACAATGGGGAGATTTTCCTGCAGTAGTTTGTGTCTCTGCCCCTCCCACAATGGGGAGATTTCCTGCAGTAGTTTGTGTCTCTGCCCCTCCCACAATGGGGAGATTTCCTGCAGTAGTTTTGTGTCTCTGCCCCTCCCACAATGGGAGATTTCCCCCAGTAGTTTGTGTCTCTGCCCCTCCCACAATGGGGAGATTTCCCTCCAGTAGTTTGTGTCTCTGCCCCTCCCACAATGGGGAGATTTCCCTCCAGTAGTTTGTGTCTCTTCCCCTCCCACAATGGGGGGATTTCCTGCAGTAGTTTGTGTCTCTGCCCCTCCCACAATGGGGGGATTTCCTGCAGTAGTTTGTGTCTCTGCCCCTCCCACAATGGGGAGATTTCCTGCAGTAGTTTGTGTCTCTGCCCCTCCCACAATGGGGAGATTTCCTGCAGTATTTGTGTCTCTGCCCCTCCCACAATGGGGAGATTTCCCTGCAGTAGTTTGTCTCTGCCCCTCCCACAATGGGGAGATTTCCCTGCAGTAGTTTGTGTCTCTGCCCCTCCCACAATGGGGAGATTTCCTGCAGTAGTTTGTGTCTCTGCCCCTCCCACAATGGGGAGATTTCCCTGCAGTAGTTTGTCTCTGCCCCTCCCACAATGGGGAGATTTCCCTGCAGTAGTTTGTCTCTGCCCCTCCCACAATGATGAGATTTCCTGCAGTAGTTTGTGTCTCTTCCCCTCCCACAATGGGGGGATTTCCTGCAGTAGTTTTGTGTCTCTGCCCCTCCCACAATGGGGAGATTTCCCCCAGTAGTTTGTGTCTCTGCCCCTCCCACAATGGGGAGATTTCCCTCCAGTAGTTTGTGTCTCTGCCCCTCCCACAATGGGGAGATTTCCCCCAGTAGTTTGTGTCTCTGCCCCTCCCACAATGGGGAGATTTCCCTGCAGTAGTTTGTGTCTCTGCCCCTCCCACAATGGGGAGATTTCCCTGCAGTAGTTTGTGTCTCTGCCCCTCCCACAATGGGGGGATTTCCTGCAGTAGTTTGTGTCTCTGCCCCTCCCACAATGGGAGATTTCCCTGCAGTAGTTTGTGTCTCTGCCCCTCCCACAATGGGGAGATTTCCTGCAGTAGTTTGTGTCTCTGCCCCTCCCACAATGGGGAGATTTCCTGCAGTAGTTTGTGTCTCTGCCCCTCCCACAATGGGGAGATTTCCCTGCAGTAGTTTGTGTCTCTGCCCCTCCCACAATGGGGAGATTTCCCTGCAGTAGTTTGTGTCTCTGCCCCTCCCACAATGGGGGGATTTCCTGCAGTAGTTTGTGTCTCTGCCCCTCCCACAATGGGGAGATTTCCCTGCAGTAGTTGTGTCTCTGCCCCTCCCACAATGGGGAGATTTCCTGCAGTAGTTTGTGTCTCTGCCCCTCCCACAATGGGGAGATTTCCTGCAGTAGTTTGTGTCTCTGCCCCTCCCACAATGGGGAGATTTCCCTGCAGTAGTTTGTGTCTCTGCCCCTCCCACAATGGGGAGATTTCCTGCAGTAGTTTGTGTCTCTGCCCCTCCCACAATGGGGAGATTTCCCTGCAGTAGTTTGTGTCTCTGCTCCTCCCACAATGGGGAGATTTCCTGCAGTAGTTTGTGTCTCTGCCCCTCCCACAATGGGGAGATTTCCCTGCAGTAGTTTGTGTCTCTGCCCCTCCCACAATGGGGAGATTTCCCTGCAGTAGTTTGTGTCTCTGCCCCTCCCACAATGGCGAGATTTCCTGCAGTAGTTTGTGTCTCTGCCCCTCCCACAATGGGGAGATTTCCCTGCAGTAGTTTGTGTCTCTGCCCCTCCCACAATGGGGAGATTTCCCTGCATAGTTTGTGTCTCTGCCCCTCCCACAATGGGGAGATTTCCCTGCAGTAGTTTGTGTCTCTGCCCCTCCCACAATGGGGAGATTTCCCTGCAGTAGTTTGTGTCTCTGCCCCTCCCACAATGGGGCGGTTCTCATGTCTGTGTCTCTTGCAGGGAAATATCTGCGACATAAGAGGAGTGACTTCCAGCTTCCATATGACATCCTGTGGCAGTGGAAACACAACCAGGTAAGCGCCCTCTCCTGGGGTACACGCCCACATTGGGGTACACGCCCACATTGGGGTACACGCCCATATTGGGGTACACGCCCCCCTCTCCTGGGGTACACGCCCACATTGGGGTACACGCCCCCCTCTCCTGGGGTACACGCCCACATTGGGGTTTGTAGTTTGGGGGATGGAATGACAGATCTTCTTCTCTTTTCTCTTCTAGTTGTATAAGAAGCCGGACGTTCCCCTTTATAAGAAGATCCGATGCAGTAAGTGACCCGAGGAAGGGACAAGCAGTGTCTGTAGCGCCCTCTCTCCCCTCTCTTGTTATGGTGGCCCCTCTCAGTAGCGCCCTCTCTCCCCTCTCTTGTTATGGTGGCCCCTCTCAGTAGCGCCCTCTCTTGTTATGGTGTCCCCTCTCAGTAGCGCCCTCTCTTGTTATCTCTTAGTAGCGCCCTCTCTTGTTATGGTGTCCCCTCTCAGTAGCGCCCTCTCTTGTTATCTCTTAGTAGCGCCCTCTCTTGTTATGGTGTCCCCTCTCAGTAGCGCCCTCTCTTGTTATGGTGGCCCCTCTCAGTAGCGCCCTCTCTTGTTATGGTGGCCCCTCTCAGTAGCGCCCTCTCTTGTTATGGTGGCCCCTCTCAGTAGCGCCCTCTCTTGTTATGGTGGTCCCTCTCAGTAGCGCCCTCTCGTTATGGTGGTCCCTCTCAGTAGCGCCCTCTCTTGTTATGGTGGCCCCTCTCAGTAGCGCCCTCTCTCCCCTCTCTTGTTATGGTGTCCCCTCTCAGTAGCGCCCTCTCTTGTTATGGTGGCCCCCCTCAGTAGCGCCCTCTCTTATTATGGTGGCCCCCCTCAGTAGCGCCCTCTCTTGTTATGGTGGCCCCTCTCAGTAGCGCCCTCTCTCCCCTCTCTTGTTATGGTGGTCCCTCTCAGTAGCGCCCTCTCTTGTTATGGTGGTCCCTCTCAGTAGCGCCCTCTCTTGTTATGGTGGCCCCTCTCAGTAGCGCCCTCTCTCCCCTCTCTTGTTATGGTGTCCCCTCTCAGTAGCGCCCTCTCTTGTTATGGTGGCCCCCCTCAGTAGCGCCCTCTCTTATTATGGTGGCCCCCCTCAGTAGCGCCCTCTCTTGTTATGGTGGCCCCTCTCAGTAGCGCCCTCTCTCCCCTCTCTTGTTATGGTGGCCCCTCTCAGTAGCGCCCTCTCTCCCCTCTCTTGTTATGGTGGCCCCTCTCAGTAGCGCCCTCTCTTGTTATGGTGTCCCCTCTCAGTAGCGCCCTCTCTTGTTATCTCTTAGTAGCGCCCTCTCTTGTTATGGTGTCCCCTCTCAGTAGCGCCCTCTCTTGTTATCTCTTAGTAGCGCCCTCTCTTGTTATGGTGTCCCCTCTCAGTAGCGCCCTCTCTTGTTATCTCTTAGTAGCGCCCTCTCTTGTTATGGTGTCCCCTCTCAGTAGCGCCCTCTCTTGTTATGGTGGCCCCTCTCAGTAGCGCCCTCTCTTGTTATGGTGGCCCCCCTCAGTAGCGCCCTCTCTTGTTATGGTGGCCCCTCTCAGTAGCGCCCTCTCTTGTTATGGTGGCCCCTCTCAGTAGCGCCCTCTCTTGTTATGGTGGACCCTCTCAGTAGCGCCCTCTCTTGTTATGGTGGTCCCTCTCAGTAGCGCCCTCTCTTGTTATGGTGGCCCCTCTCAGTAGCGCCCTCTCTCCCCTCTCTTGTTATGGTGTCCCCTCTCAGTAGCGCCCTCTCTTGTTATGGTGGCCCCCCTCAGTAGCGCCCTCTCTTATTATGGTGGCCCCCCTCAGTAGCGCCCTCTCTTGTTATGGTGGCCCCTCTCAGTAGCGCCCTCTCTCCCCTCTCTTGTTATGGTGGTCCCTCTCAGTAGCGCCCTCTCTTGTTATGGTGGTCCCTCTCAGTAGCGCCCTCTCTTGTTATGGTGGCCCCTCTCAGTAGCGCCCTCTCTCCCCTCTCTTGTTATGGTGTCCCCTCTCAGTAGCGCCCTCTCTTGTTATGGTGGCCCCCCTCAGTAGCGCCCTCTCTTATTATGGTGGCCCCCCTCAGTAGCGCCCTCTCTTGTTATGGTGGCCCCTCTCAGTAGCGCCCTCTCTCCCCTCTCTTGTTATGGTGGCCCCTCTCAGTAGCGCCCTCTCTTTTTATGGTGGCCCCCCTCAGTAGCGCCCTCTCTTGTTATGGTGGCCCCTCTCAGTAGCGCCCCCTCTCTCTCTCTTGTTATGGTGGCCCCTCTCAGTAGCGCCCTCTCTTATTATGGTGGCCCCCCTCAGTAGCGCCTTCTCTTGTTATGGTGGCCCCCCTCAGTAGCGCCCTCTCTTGTTATGGTGGCCCCTCTCAGTAGCGCCCTCTCTCCCCTCTCTTGTTATGGTGGCCCCTCTCAGTAGCGCCCTCTCTTATTATGGTGGCCCCCCTCAGTAGCGCCCTCTCTTGTTATGGTGGCCCCTCTCAGTAGCGCCCTCTCTCCCCTCTCTTGTTATGGTGGCCCCTCTCAGTAGCGCCCTCTCTTGTTATGGTGGCCCCTCTCAGTAGCGCCCTCTCTTGTTATGGTGGCCCCTCTCAGTAGCGCCCTCTCTCCCCTCTCTTGTTATGGTGGCCCCTCTCAGTAGCGCCCTCTCTTATTATGGTGGCCCCCCTCAGTAGCGCCTTCTCTTGTTATGGTGGCCCCTCTCAGTAGCGCCCTCTCTCCCCTCTCTTGTTATGGTGGCCCCTCTCAGTAGCGCCCTCTCTTGTTATGGTGGCCCCTCTCAGTAGCGCCCTCTCTCCCCTCTCTTGTTATGGTGGCCCCTCTCAGTAGCGCCCTCTCTTGTTATGGTGGCCCCCCTCAGTAGCGCCCCCTCTCTCTCTCTCCATAGATGTGTATGTGGATGTGAAGCCGCTGTCGGGATATGAGGCCACCACATGTAACTGTAGGAGGTCGGACAGTCTGGTGGACTGGGGCTGTGTGGAGGATTGCCTGAATCGGTGAGCATGCGGTGCAGTAACACATGGTGGATGGTGATTGGTGGGCGCTCCGGGCTGACGGTTTGGCTTCTCTTTGTAGGATGATATTTGCGGAGTGTTCCCCGAATACGTGTCCCTGCGGGGAGCGCTGCAGCAACCAGCGAATCCAGAGACACGAGTGGGTCCAATGCCTGGAGCGATTTCGGGCCGAGGGGAAGGGGTGGGGCATCCGCACCAAGCAGCCACTCAGAGCCTCGCAGTTCATCATCGAATATCTGGGGGAAGTGGTGAGCGAGCAAGAGTTCAGGTAAGTCCCATGTCATGTGTGTCAGGGGAGAGCTGTGATTGGCTGGCTGAACCGGGAGGGACTTTGTGGGCGGGATTGGGTGGGACTGTCTATGTGTGAGTGGAAGAATTGTGCGCATTATTCAGCAACTCAGTGGTACAATATCTGTGGTACGGTGTGGGTGTGTCTGTGGCACGGTTGTAGGAGGAGTGTGGTGGGTGTGTCTGTGGTATGGTAGGTGTGTCTGTGGTACGGGGTAGGTGTGTCTGTGGCACGGTTGTAGGAGGAGTCTGGTAGGTGTGTCTGTGGCACGGTTGTAGGAGGAGTGTGGTGGGTGTGTCTGTGGTACGGTAGGTGTGTCTGTGGTACGGTTGTAGGAGTGTGGTAGGTGTGTCTGTGGTACGGTAGGTGTGTCTGTGGCACGGTTGTAGGAGGAGTGTGGTAGGTGTGTCTGTGGTACGGTTGTAGGAGGAGTGTGGTGGGTGTGTCTGTGGTACGGTGGGTGTGTCTGTGGCACGGTTGTAGGAGGAGTGTGGTAGGTGTGTCTGTGGCACGGTTGTAGGAGGAGTCTGGTAGGTGTGTCTGTGGCACGGTTGTAGGAGGAGTGTGGTGGGTGTGTCTGTGGTACGGTAGGTGTGTCTGTGGTACGGTTGTAGGAGTGTGGTAGGTGTGTCTGTGGTACGGTAGGTGTGTCTGTGGCACGGTTGTAGGAGGAGTGTGGTGGGTGTGTCTGTGGTACGGTGGGTGTGTCTGTGGCACGGTTGTAGGAGGAGTGTGGTGGGTGTGTCTGTGGTACGGTAGGTGTGTCTGTGGCACGGTTGTAGGAGGAGTCTGGTAGGTGTGTCTGTGGCACGGTTGTAGGAGGAGTGTGGTGGGTGTGTCTGTGGTACGGTAGGTGTGTCTGTGGCACGGTTGTAGGAGGAGTGTGGTAGGTGTGTCTGTGGCACGGTTGTAGGAGGAGTGTGGTGGGTGTGTCTGTGGTACGGTGGGTGTGTCTGTGGTTCGGTTGTAGGAGGAGTGTGGTGGGTGTGTCTGTGGTACGGTGGGTGTGTCTGCGGCAGGGTTGTAGGTGGAGTGTGGTGGGTGTGTCTGTGGTACGGTAGGTGTGTCTGTGGCACGGTTGTAGGAGGAGTGTGGTGGGTGTGTCTGTGGTACGGTGGGTGTGTCTGTGGTTCGGTTGTAGGAGGAGTGTGGTGGGTGTGTCTGTGGTTCGGTTGTAGGAGGAGTGTGGTGGGTGTGTCTGTGGTACGGTAGGTGTGTCTGTGGTACGGTTGTAGGAGTGTGGTAGGTGTGTCTGTGGTACGGTAGGTGTGTCTGTGGCACGGTTGTAGGAGGAGTGTGGTAGGTGTGTCTGTGGCACGGTTGTAGGAGGAGTGTGGTAGGTGTGTCTGTGGTACGGTAGGTGTGTCTGTGGCACGGTTGTAGGAGGAGTCTGGTAGGTGTGTCTGTGGCACGGTTGTAGGAGGAGTGTGGTGGGTGTGTCTGTGGTACGGTAGGTGTGTCTGTGGCACGGTTGTAGGAGGAGTGTGGTAGGTGTGTCTGTAGCACGGTTGTAGGAGGAGTGTGGTGGGTGTGTCTGTGGTACGGTGGGTGTGTCTGTGGTTCGGTTGTAGGAGGAGTGTGGTGGGTGTGTCTGTGGTACGGTGGGTGTGTCTGCGGCAGGGTTGTAGGTGGAGTGTGGTGGGTGTGTCTGTGGTACGGTAGGTGTGTCTGTGGCACGGTTGTAGGAGGAGTGTGGTGGGTGTGTCTGTGGTACGGTGGGTGTGTCTGTGGTTCGGTTGTAGGAGGAGTGTGGTGGGTGTGTCTGTGGTTCGGTTGTAGGAGGAGTGTGGTGGGTGTGTCTGTGGTACGGTAGGTGTGTCTGTGGTACGGTTGTAGGAGTGTGGTAGGTGTGTCTGTGGTACGGTAGGTGTGTCTGTGGCACGGTTGTAGGAGGAGTGTGGTAGGTGTGTCTGTGGCACGGTTGTAGGAGGAGTGTGGTAGGTGTGTCTGTGGTACGGTAGGTGTGTCTGTGGCACGGTTGTAGGAGGAGTGTGGTGGGTGTGTCTGTGGCACGGTTGTAGGAGGAGTGTGGTGGGTGTGTCTGGTATGGTGGGTGTGTCTGTGGCACGGTTGTAGGAGGAGTGTGGTGGGTGTGTCTGTGGCACGGTTGTAGGAGGAGTGTGGTGGGTGTGTCTGGTACGGTGGGTGTGTCTGTGGCACGGTTGTAGGAGGAGTGTGGTGGGTGTGTCTGGTACGGTGGGTGTGTCTGTGGCACGGTTGTAGGTGGAGTGTGGTGGGTGTGTCTGTGGTACGGTAGGTGTGTCTGTGGCACGGTTGTAGGAGGAGTGTGGTGGGTGTGTCTGTGGTACGGTGGGTGTGTCTGTGGTTCGGTTGTAGGAGGAGTGTGGTGGGTGTGTCTGTGGTTCGGTTGTAGGAGGAGTGTGGTGGGTGTGTCTGTGGTACGGTGGGTGTGTCTGTGGCACGGTTGTAGGAGGAGTGTGGTGGGTGTGTCTGTGGTACGGTGGGTGTGTCTGTGGTTCGGTTGTAGGAGTGTGGTGGGTGTGTCTGTGGTACGGTGGGTGTGTCTGTGGTTCGGTTGTAGGAGGAGTGTGGTGGGTGTGTCTGTGGTACGGTGGGTGTGTCTGTGGCACGGTTGTAGGAGGAGTGTGGTGGGTGTGTCTGTGGCACGGTTGTAGGAGGAGTGTGGTGGGTGTGTCTGTGGCACGGTTGTAGGAGGAGTGTGGTGGGTGTGTCTGTGGCACGGTTGTAGGAGGAGTGTGGTGGGTGTGTCTGTGGTACGGTGGGTGTGTCTGTGGTACGGTGGGTGTGTCTGTGGCACGGTGGGTGTGTCTGTGGCACGGTGGGTGTGTCTGTGGCACAGTTGTAGGAGGAGTGTGGTGGGTGTGTCTGTGGCACGGTTGTAGGAGGAGTGTGGTGGGTGTGTCTGTGGCACGGTGGGTGTGTCTGTGGCACGGTTGTAGGAGGAGTGTGGTGGGTGTGTCTGTGGCACGGTTGTAGGAGGAGTGTGGTGGGTGTGTCTGTGGCACGGTTGTAGGAGGAGTGTGGTGGGTGTGTCTGTGGCACGGTTGTAGGAGGAGTGTGGTGGGTGTGTCTGTGGCACGGTTGTAGGAGGAGTGTGGTGGGTGTGTCTGTGGCACGGTTGTAGGAGGAGTGTGGTGGGTGTGTCTGTGGCACGGTGGGTGTGTCTGTGGCACAGTTGTAGGAGGAGTGTGGAGGGACTCCGGAATAATTCCTGTTCTCTGTGTGTAGAAATCGGATGATTGAACAATATCACAACCACAACGATCACTACTGCCTCAGCCTGGACTCTGGAATGGTGATTGACAGTTACCGGATGGGCAACGAGGCGCGCTTCATCAACCACAGCTGTGACCCCAACTGTGAGATGCAGAAATGGTGAGACCTCTACATAATGCAGCGCCCCCTACTGCCAGCTCTGTCTCCCCCTGTATAATGCAGCGCCCCCTACTGCCAGGTCTGTCTCCCCCTGTATAATGCAGCGCCCCCTACTGCCAGGTCTGTCTCCCCCTGTATAATGCAGCGCCCCCTACTGCCAGCTCTGTCTCCCCCTGTATAATGCAGCGCCCCCTACTGCCAGGTCTGTCTCCCCCTGTATAATGCAGCGCCCCCTACTGCCAGGTCTGTCTCCCCCTGTATAATGCAGCGCCCCCTACTGCCAGATCTGTCTCATGTGTTGACATCACTGTCTTGTGGTCAGGTCGGTGAATGGGGTGTACCGCATCGGTCTGTACGCCTTGAAGGACATGCCGGCGGGAACTGAGCTGACCTACGACTACAACTTCCACTCATTCAACACCGAGCAGCAGGTGAGTGATTCTGTGCGACACCATTCTGTACTCCCCGACTTGGCAGCCATGGACAGTCACTTTATTGGTGGTAGCCGTGTCCTCCCTCTGTATCCTCTGATAGGTGGTAGCCGTGTCCTCCCTCTGTATCCTCTGATAGGTGGTGGCCGTGTCCTCCCTCTGATAGGTGGTAGCCGTGTCCTCCCTCTGTATCCTCTGATAGGTGGTAGCCGTGTCCTCCCTCTGTATCCCCTGATAGGTGGTAGCCGTGTCCTCCCTCTGTATCCTCTGATAGGTGGTAGCCGTGTCCTCCCTCTGTATCCTCTGATAGGTGGTGGCCGTGTCCTCCCTCTGATAGGTGGTAGCCGTGTCCTCCCTCTGTATCCTCTGATAGGTGGTAGCCGTGTCCTCCCCCTGTATCCTCTGATAGGTGGTAGCCGTGTCCTCCCCCTGTATCCTCTGATAGGTGGTGGCCGTGTCCTACCTCTGATAGGTGGTAGCCGTGTCCTCCCTCTGTATCCTCTGATAGGTGGTAGCCGTGTCCTCCCTCTGTATCCTCTGATAGGTGGTAGCCGTGTCCTCCCTCTGTATCCTCTGATAGGTGGTAGCCGTGTCCTCCCTCTGTACCCTCTGATAGGTTGTAGCCGTGTCCTCCCTCTGTATCCTCTGATCGGTGGTAGCCGTGTCCTCCCTCTGTATCCTCTGATCGGTGGTAGCCGTGTCCTCTCTCTGTATTCCCTGATATGTGGTAGCCGTGTCCTCCCCCTGTATCCTCTGATAGGTGGTAGCCGTGTCCTCCCTCTGTATCCTCTGATAGGTGGTAGCCGTGTCCTCCCTCTGTATCCCCTGATAGGTGGTAGCCGTGTCCTCCCTCTGTATCCTCTGATAGGTGGTAGCCGTGTCCTCTCTCTGTATCCCCCGATAGGTGGTAGCCGTGTCCTCCCTCTGTACCCTCTGATAGGTTGTAGCCGTGTCCTCCCCCTGTATCCTCTGATAGGTGGTAGCCATGTCCTCCCCCTGTATCCTCTGATAGGTGGTAGCCATGTCCTCCCCCTGTATCCTCTGATAGGTGGTAGCCGTGTCCTCCCTCTGTATCCTCTGATCGGTGGTAGCAGTGTCCTCCCTCTGATAGGTGGTAGCCGTGTCCTCCCTCTGATAGGTGGTAGCCGTGTCCTCCCTCTGTATCCTCTGATAGGTGGTAGCCGTGTCCTCCCTCTGATAGGTGGTAGCCGTGTCCTCCCTCTGTATCCTCTGATAGGTGGTAGACGTGTCCTCCCTCTGTATCCTCTGATAGGTGGTAGCCGTGTCCTCCCCCTGTATCCTCTGATAGGTGGTAGCCGTGTCCTCCCTCTGTATCCTCTGATAGGTGGTAGCCGTGTCCTCCCTCTGTATCCTCTGATAGGTGGTAGCCGTGTCCTCCCTCTGTATCCTCTGATAGGTGGTAGCCGTGTCCTCCCTCTGTACCCTCTGATAGGTGGTAGCCGTGTCCTCCCTCTGTACCCTCTGATAGGTGGTAGCCGTGTCCTCCCTCTGTACCCTCTGATAGGTGGTAGCCGTGTCCTCCCTCTGTATCCTCTGATAGGTGGTAGCCGTGTCCTCCCCTGTATCCTCTGATAGGTGGTAGCCGTGTCCTCCCTCTGTACCCTCTGATAGGTGGTAGCCGTGTCCTCCCTCTGTATCCTCTGATAGGTGGTAGCCGTGTCCTCCCCCTGTATCCTCTGATAGGTGGTAGCCGTGTCCTCCCTCTGTATCCTCTGATAGGTGGTAGCCGTGTCCTCCCTCTGATAGGTGGTAGCCGTGTCCTCCCTCTGTATCCTCTGATAGGTGGTTGCCGTGTCCTCCCTCTGATAGGTGGTAGCCGTGTCCTCCCTCTGATAGGTGGTGGCCGTGTCCTCCCTCTGATAGGTGGTGGCCGTGTCCTCCCTCTGATAGGTGGTGGCCGTGTCCTCCCTCTGATAGGTGGTAGCCGTGTCCTCCCTCTGATAGGTGGTAGCCGTGTCCTCCCTCTGTATCCTCTGATAGGTGGTTGCCGTGTCCTCCCTCTGATAGGTGGTAGCCGTGTCCTCCCTCTGATAGGTGGTGGCCGTGTCCTCCCTCTGATAGGTGGTAGCCGTGTCCTCCCTCTGATAGGTGGTTGCCGTGTCCTCCCTCTGATAGGTGGTAGCCGTGTCCTCCCTCTGATAGGTGGTAGCCGTGTCCTCCCTCTGATAGGTGGTAGCCGTGTCCTCCCTCTGATAGGTGGTAGCCGTGTCCTCCCTCTGATAGGTGGTAGCCGTGTCCTCCCTCTGATAGGTGGTAGCCGTGTCCTCCCTCTGATAGGTGGTAGCCGTGTCCTCCCTCTGATAGGTGGTAGCCGTGTCCTCTATATACCACTGGGTAGGTGGTAGCCGTGTCCTCCCTCTGATAGGTGGTAGCCGTGTCCTCTTTGTACCCCTGGGTAGGTGGCAGCCACGTTTTGGTCTCCTAGTTCTGGGTGTACATGTAACGTGTCTCTTCCTCTCCCGGCAGCAATTGTGTAAGTGCGGCTTTGATCGATGTCGGGGGATCATCGGTGGGAAGAGCCAGAGAATGAACGGACTGACCAACAAAGGCGGCCATCAGATTCCTCACCGCAGGCTGGGGCGCTCCAAGGAGAAGAGGAAGTCCAAGCACCGGCTGAAGAGAAGGGTGAGTGCGGGGCAGACGGGGCAGAATACAATTCAGGGGGGTGATATGAAGCCATTTATAGTCACATTGATGTTTGGCTCTTTTTTTTTATTCCTAATGATACCAAAAATCCCCCAAATGCCCCCCTCCCCCTCCCCCTCCCCCCCGAATGTTTGGCCTTGGCACAGAAACAAGGTGACACATACAGGAGGTCATTCCCCACATCTGTGGTGTCATTGTGTAAATAGTCAGTGATTATCTCACATGAATGCACCGAGCAGGCTGGATACTGAGCCATGGGGATCAGAAAAGAACTGTCAAAAGATCTGCGTAACAAGGAAATGAAACTTTATACAGATGGAAAAGGATACAAAGCCTTGAATATGAGAGTCGGTTCTGTTCAATCACTTATTAAGAAGTGTGAAATTCAGGGATCAATTGATAACAAGCCACGGTCAGGTAGACCAAGAAAGATTCCAACCACAACTGCCAGAAAAATTGTTCGGGATACAAAGAAAACCCCCCAGGTGACCTCAGGAGAAACACCGGCTGCTCTGGAAAAGGACGGTGTCGTTGGTCCAAGGAGCCCAATATGATGATATTTGAACAAAACTGAGCTGCGTGGTGGAGTTGCCAGAAAGAATCCTTTACTGCGCCAATCCCACACAAAAGGCCGGTGACAATATGGCCGACAACACCTTGACGCCTCCCAGCTTCTGGCGTGACCAGACCACAACCATCAGCGCTATGTATGGGGAGGAAGAATACCATCCCCACTGTGAAGCATGGTGGTGGCTCACTGATGTTTGGGGGGGGCTCTAAAGACACAGGGAGGGGGGAATATAGTGAAATATGATGGAAGAGGAATGCAACATGTTATCAGAAAATACTGGCAGACAATTTGCGTTCTTCTGCAGGAAATCTGCACATGGGAGGCTCTTGGACTTTCCAGCAGGACAATGACCCGAAGCACAAGGCCGGCTGACCCTCCAGCAGGACAATGACCCGAAGCACAAGGCCAAGCTGACCCCCCAGCAGGACAATGAACCGAAGCACAAGGCCAAGCCGACCCTCCAGCAGGACAATGACCCGAAGCACAAGGCCAAGGTGACCCCCCAGCAGGACAATGACCCGAAGCACAAGGCCAAGCTGACCCCCCAGCAGGACAATGACCCAAAGCACAAGGCCAAGGTGACCCCCCAGCAGGACAATGACTCGAAGCACAAGGCCAAGCTGACCCTCCAGCAGGACAATGACCCGAAGCACAAGGCCAAGCTGACCCCCCAGCAGGACAATGACCCGAAGCACAAGGCCAAGCTGACCCTCCAGCAGGACAATGACTCGAAGCACAAGGCCAAGCTGACCCTCCAGCAGGACAATGACCCGAAGCACAAGACCAAGCTGACCCCCCAGCAGGACAATGACCCGAAGCACAAGACCAAGGTGACCCCCCAGCAGGACAATGACCCGAAGCACAAGGCCAAGGTGACCCCCCAGCAGGACAATGACCCGAAGCACAAGACCAAGCCGACCCTCCAGCAGGACAATGACCCGAAGCACAAGGCCAAGGTGACCCCCCAGCAGGACAATGACCCGAATCACAAGACCAAGCTGACCCTCCAGCAGGACAATGACTCCAAGCACAAGGCCAAGCTGACCCGAAGCACAAGGCCAAGGTGACCCTTCAGCAGGACAATGACCCCAAGCACAAGGCCAAGGTGACCCTCCAGCAGGACAATGACCCGAAGCACAAGGCCAAGGTGACCCCCCAGCAGGACAATGACCCCAAGCACAAGGCCAAGCTGACCCGAAGCACAAGGCCAAGCTGACCCTCCAGCAGGACAATGACTCCAAGCACAAGGCCAAGCTGACCCGAAGCACAAGGCCAAGGTGACCCTTCAGCAGGACAATGACCCCAAGCACAAGGCCAAGGTGACCCTCCAGCAGGACAATGACCCGAAGCACAAGGCCAAGGTGACCCCCCAGCAGGACAATGACCCAAAGCACAAGGCCAAGCTGACCCTCCAGCAGGACAATGACTCGAAGCACAAGGCCAAGCTGGCCCTCCAGCAGGACAATGACCCGAAGCACAAGGCCAAGGTGACCCCCCAGCAGGACAATGACCCGAAGCACAAGGCCAAGGTGACCCTCCAGCAGGACCATGACCCGAAGCACAAGGCCAAGCTGACCCTCCAGCAGGACAATGACCCCAAGCACAAGGCCAAGCTGACCCTCCAGCAGGACAATGACGCGAAGCACAAGGCCAAGCTGGCCCTCCAGCAGGACAATGACCCCAAGCACAAGGCCAAGGTGACCCTCCAGCAGGACAATGACCCCAAGCACAAGGCCAAAGTGACCCCCCAGCAGGACAATGACCCCAAGCACAAGGCCAAGGTGACCCTTCAGCAGGACAATGACCCCAAGCACAAGGCCAAGCTGACCCGAAGCACAAGGCCAAGGTGACCCTTCAGCAGGACAATGACCCGAAGCACAAGGCCAAGGTGACCCTCCAGCAGGACAATGACCCGAAGCACAAGGCCAAGGTGACCCCCCAGCAGGACAATGACCCAAAGCACAAGGCCAAGCTGACCCTCCAGCAGGACAATGACTCGAAGCACAAGGCCAAGCTGGCCCTCCAGCAGGACAATGACCCGAAGCACAAGGCCAAGCTGGCCCTCCAGCAGGACAATGACCCGAAGCACAAGGCCAAGGTGACCCTCCAGCAGGACAATGACCCGAAGCACAAGGCCAAGGTGACCCCCCAGCAGGACAATGACTCGAAGCACAAGGCCAAGCTGACCCTCCAGCAGGACAATGACCCGAAGCATAAGGCCAAGGTGACCCCCCAGCAGGACAATGACTCGAAGCACAAGGCCAAGCTGACCCTCCAGCAGGACAATGACCCGAAGCATAAGGCCAAGGTGACCCTCCAGCAGGACAATGACCCGAAGCACAAGGCCAAGCTGACCCTCCAGCAGGACAATGGCCCCAAGCACAAGGCCAAGCTGACCTTCCAGCAGGACAATGACTCGAAGCACAAGGCCAAGCTGACCCCCCAGCAGGACAATGACCCTAAGCACAAGGCCAAGCTGACCCTCCAGCAGGACAATGACCCCAAGCACAAGGCCAAGCTGACCTTCCAGCAGGACAATGACTCGAAGCACAAGGCCAAGCTGACCCCCCAGCAGGACAATGACCCTAAGCACAAGGCCAAGCTGACCTTCCAGCAGGACAATGACTCGAAGCACAAGGCCAAGCTGACCCCCCAGCAGGACAATGACCCTAAGCACAAGGCCAAGCTGACCCTCCAGCAGGACAATGACCCGAAGCACAAGGCCAAGCTGACCCTCCAGCAGGACAATGACCCGAAGCACAAGGCCAAGCTGACCCTCCAGCAGGACAATGACCCGAAGCACACGGCCAAGCTGACCCCCCAGCAGGACAATGACCCGAAGCCCAAGGCCAAGCGGACCCTCCAGCAGGACAATGACCTGAAGCACAAGGCAAAGCTGACCCTCCAGCAGGACAATGACCCGAAGCACAAGGCCAAGGTGACCCCCAGCAGGACAATGACCCGAAGCACAAGGCCAAGCTGACCCTCCAGCAGGACAATGACCCGAAGCACAAGGCCAAGCTGACCCCCCAGCAGGACAATGACCTGAAGCACAAGGCCAAGCTGACCCTCCAGCAGGACAATGACCCGAAGCACAAGGCCAAGCTGTCCCCCCAGCAGGACAATGACCCGAAGCACAAGGCCAAGCTGTCCCCCCAGCAGGACAATGACCCGAAGCACAAGGCCAAGCTGACCCTCCAGCAGGACAATGACCCGAGGCACAAGGCTAAGCTGACCCTCCAGCAGGACAATGACCCGAGGCACAAGGCCAAGGTGACCCTCCAGCAGGACAATGACCCCAAGCACAAGGCCAAGCTGACCCTCCAGCAGGACAATGACCCGAGGCACAAGGCCAAGGTGACCCCCAGCAGGACAATGACCCCAAGCACAAGGCCAAGGTGACCCTCCAGCAGGACAATGACCCCAAGCACAAGGCCAAGCTGACCCTCCAGCAGGACAATGACCCCAAGCACAAGGCCAAGCTGACCCTCCAGTGGTTACAGCAGAAGAAGGTGAAGGTTCTGGAGTGGCCATCTCCTGACCTTCATATCATCGAGCCGCTCCTGGGGAGATCTCATACAAGACCACCAAAGACTTGGCATGACCTGGAGGCATTGTGCCAAGACCAATGGGTGACCCTACCCCCTGCAAGAATTCCTCATAGACTTCTATTACAGAGGACTGACCGCTGTCATTGGTGATAAAGGGGGCAATACACAGGATTAAGGGGTGCAGACTTCTGAACAGGGGGGGCATTTCATTGGTTTGTTTTATGATTGGGACCTTCTATTATCACCTCCGTTACAGAATAGGAATCCCTTTGTGTAAGACTTGTATCTACCCTTTTTTTTGCATAAAATTTCTAATAAAAATATTAAAATAGAAAGAAATGGGATTTGCTGATCCCTCGTACATCCCGTATATTACCGATTCTCCAGGGGGGGGCGCACTTTTCACCCCAGCTGTACTTATAAAGTGATGTGTAGAATAAATGCAATTTTCTGTCTGTAGAGGGGGCACCACAGCGAGGATCGCAGCGATAGTGTCGGGGCATCGAACAGACTCGGCTCCCAACTCCACATGAAACCCATGTCCAACAGGGAGAGGTATACACCTTCCACATCCCGTACTGTGCCCCCTTCACCCTCTGTACTGTGCCCCCTTCACCCTCTGTACTGTGCCCCTTCACCCTCTGTACTGTGCCCCCTTCACCCATACCCTGTACTGTGCCCCCTTCACCCATACCCTGTACTGTGCCCCCTTTACCCATACCCTGTACTGTGCCCCCTTCATCCTCTGTACTGTGCCCCCTTCACCCATACCCTGTACTGTGCCCCCTTCACCCTCTGTACTGTGCCCCTTCACCCTCTGTACTGTGCCCCCTTCACCCTCTGTACTGTGCCCCTTCACCCATACCCTGTACTGTGCCCCTTCACCCTCTGTACTGTGCCCCCTTCACCCTCTGTACTGTGCCCCCTTCACCCATACCCTGTACTGTGCCCCCTTCACCCATACCCTGTACTGTGCCCCCTTCACCCATACCCTGTACTGTGCCCCCTTCACCCACATCCCGTACTGTGCCCCCTTCACCCTCTGTACTGTGCCCCCTTCACCCATACCCTGTACTGTGCCCCCTTCACCCTCTGTACTGTGCCCCCTTTACCCTCTGTACTGTGCCCCCTTTACCCTCTGTACTGTGCCCCCTTTACCCTCTGTACTGTGCCCCCTTTACCCTCTGTACTGTGCCCCCTTTACCCTCTGTACTGTGCCCCCTTTACCCTCTGTACTGTGCCCCCTTTACCCTCTGTACTGTGCCCCCTTCACCCTCTGTACTGTGCCCCCTTCACCCATACCCTGTACTGTGCCCCCTTCACCCTCTGTACTGTGCCCCCTTTACACATACCCTGTACTGTGCCCCCTTCACCCTCTGTACTGTGCCCCCTTCACCCTCTGTACTGTGCCCCTTCACCCATACCCTGTACTGTGCCCCTTCACCCTCTGTACTGTGCCCCCTTCACCCTCTGTACTGTGCCCCCTTCACCCATACCCTGTACTGTGCCCCCTTCACCCACATCCCGTACTGTGCCCCCTTCACCCTCTGTACTGTGCCCCCTTCACCCTCTGTACTGTGCCCCCTTCACCCATACCCTGTACTGTGCCCCCTTCACCCATACCCAGTACTGTGCCCCCTTCACCCACATCCCGTACTGTGCCCCCTTCACCCTCTGTACTGTGCCCCCTTCATCCTCTGTACTGTGCCCCCTTCACCCATACCCTGTACTGTGCCCCCTTCACCCACATCCCGTACTGTGCCCCCTTCACCCTCTGTACTGTGCCCCCTTCATCCTCTGTACTGTGCCCCCTTCACCCATACCCTGTACTGTGCCCCCTTCATCCTCTGTACTGTGCCCCCTTCACCCATACCCCGTACTGTGCCCCCTTCACCCACATCCCGTACTGTGCCCCCTTCACCCACATCCCGTACTGTGCCCCCTTCACCCTCTGTACTGTGCCCCTTCACCCTCTGTACTGTGCCCCCTTCACCCATACCCTGTACTGTGCCCCTTCACCCTCTGTACTGTGCCCCCTTCACCCATACCCTGTACTGTGCCCCCTTCACCCATACCCTGTACTGTGCCCCCTTCACCCACATCCCGTACTGTGCCCCCTTCACCCTCTGTACTGTGCCCCCTTCACCCATACCCTGTACTGTGCCCCCTTCACTCTCTGTACTGTGCCCCCTTCACCCATACCCTGTACTGTGCCCCCTTCACCCTCTGTACTGTGCCCCCTTTACCCTCTGTACTGTGCCCCCTTTACCCTCTGTACTGTGCCCCCTTTACCCTCTGTACTGTGCCCCCTTTACCCTCTGTACTGTGCCCCCTTTACCCTCTGTACTGTGCCCCCTTTACCCTCTGTACTGTGCCCCCTTCACCCATACCCTGTACTGTGCCCCCTTCACCCTCTGTACTGTGCCCCCTTTACACATACCCTGTACTGTGCCCCCTTCACCCTCTGTACTGTGCCCCCTTCACCCTCTGTACTGTGCCCCTTCACCCATACCCTGTACTGTGCCCCTTCACCCTCTGTACTGTGCCCCCTTCACCCTCTGTACTGTGCCCCCTTCACCCATACCCTGTACTGTGCCCCCTTCACCCACATCCCGTACTGTGCCCCCTTCACCCTCTGTACTGTGCCCCCTTCACCCTCTGTACTGTGCCCCCTTCACCCATACCCTGTACTGTGCCCCCTTCACCCATACCCTGTACTGTGCCCCCTTCACCCACATCCCGTACTGTGCCCCCTTCACCCTCTGTACTGTGCCCCCTTCATCCTCTGTACTGTGCCCCCTTCACCCATACCCTGTACTGTGCCCCTTCACCCACATCCCGTACTGTGCCCCCTTCACCCTCTGTACTGTGCCCCCTTCATCCTCTGTACTGTGCCCCCTTCACCCATACCCTGTACTGTGCCCCCTTCATCCTCTGTACTGTGCCCCCTTCACCCATACCCCGTACTGTGCCCCCTTCACCCACATCCCGTACTGTGCCCCCTTCACCCATACCCCGTACTGTGCCCCCTTCACCCACATCCCGTACTGTGCCCCCTTCACCCACATCCCGTACTGTGCCCCCCTTCACCCTCTGTACTGTGCCCCCTTCACCCTCTGTACTGTGCCCCCTTCACCCTCTGTACTGTGCCCCCTTCACCCATACCCTGTACTGTGCCCCCTTCACCTTCTGTACTGTGCCCCCTTCACCCTCTGCACTGTGCCCCCCTCACTCTCTGTCTCTTTTGGTCTCTGCCTGTCCTGCTGTCTCTTGGTCTCTGCCTGTCCTGCTGTCTCTTGGTCTCTGCCTGTCCTGCTGTCTCTTGGTCTCTGCCTGTCCTGCGGTCTCTTGGTCTCTGTCCTGCTGTCTCTTGGTCTCTGTCCTGCTGTCTCTTGGTCTCTGTCCTGCTGTCTCTTGGTCTCTGCCTGTCCTGCAGTCTCTTGGTCTCTGTCCTGCAGTCTCTTGGTCTCTGTCCTGCGGTCTCTTGGTCTCTGTCCTGCTGTCTCTTGGTCTCTGCTGTCACATGTTGATGACCCCCCCGGGGGCTCTTGTATTTTCAGGAACTTTGTGTTGAAGCACAGAGTCTTCCTGATCCGGAATTGGGAGAAAACCCGGCGGCGACACGAGGAGGTGAAGAATGATCTGAGTGCGGCGTCGCTGTATACCCGCTGGAACGGAGTGTGCAGAGACGATGGCAACATCAAAGCTGGTGAGGGCGCTGGAGAGTCCTATCATGGAGGCCATCTTCTCCGGAGCGCCTCTCACCTCTCCTGTCCGCCATGTTTTCCAGATGTCTTCATGACCCAGTTTGCTGCCCTGCAGACGTCGCGGTCGGTTCGCACCCGCCGGTTGGCTGCAGCGGAGGAGAACGTTGAGGTGGCGCGGGCCGCCCGCCTGGCACAGATCTTCAAGGAGATCTGCGATGGAATCGTCTGCTGTAAAGGTGACTTCCTTATCGATCCACGTCCCTCACATTTCACCTACACAGGAAATCCAGAACCACTGCAGACATGATGAACCTGCCAGACACCACAGCCTGGGCCTTCAGTATAGCTTGATCCAGAACCCGCCCCCAGCCTGTGATTCGATAGATCCAGAACCCACCCCCAGCCTGTGATTTGATAGATCCAGGTCCCGCCTCCAGCCTGTGATTTGATAGATCCAAGTCCCGCCCCCAGCCTGTGATTTGATAGATCCAGGTCCCGCCCCCAGCCTGTGATTTGATAAATCCAGAACCCGCCCCCAGCCAGTGATTTGATAGATCCAGAACCCGCCCCCAGCCTGTGATTTGTTAAATCCAGAACCCGCCCCCAGCCTGTGATTTGATAGATCCAGAACCCGCCCCCAGCCTGTGATTTGATAAATCCAGAACCCGCCCCCAGCCTGTGATTTGATAAATCCAGAACCCGCCCCCAGCCTGTGATTTGATAAATCCAGAACCCGCCCCCAGCCTGTGATTTGATAGATCCAGAACCCGCCCCATCCTGTGATTTGATAGATCCAGGTCCCGCCCCCAGCCTGTGATTTGATAGATCCAGGTCCCGCCCCCAGCCTGTGATTTGATAGATCCAGGTCCCGCCCCCAGCCTGTGATTTGATAGATCCAGAACCCGCCCCCAGCCTGTGATTTGATAGATCCAGGTCCCGCCCCCAGCCTGTGATTTGATAAATCCAGAACCTGCCCCCATCCTGTGATTTGATAGATCCAGGTCCCGCCCCCGGCCTGTGATTTGATAGATCCAGAACCTGCCCCCGGCCTGTGATTTGATAGATCCAGAACCCGCCCCCATCCTGTGATTTGATAGATCCAGAACCCGCCCCCAGCCTGTGATTTGATAGATCCAGAACCTGCCCCCATCCTGTGATTTGATAGATCCAGGTCCCGCCCCCAGCCTGTGATTTGATAGATCCAGAACCCGCCCCCAGCCTGTGATTTGATAGATCCAGAACCCGCCCCATCCTGTGAATTGATAGATCCAGGTCCCGCCCCCAGCCTGTGATTTGATATATCCAGAACCCGCCCCCATCCTGTGATTTGATAGATCCAGAACCTGCCCCCAGCCTGTGATTTGATAGATCCAGGTCCCGCCCCCAGCCTGTGATTTGATAGATCCAGAACCCGCCCCCGGCCTGTGATTTGATAGATCCAGAACCCACCCCCAGCCTGTGATTTGATAGATCCAGAACCCACCCCCAGCCTGTGATTTTATAGATCCAGAACCTGCCCCCATCCTGTGATTTGATAGATCCAGGTCCCGCCCCCATCCTGTGATTTGATAGATCCAGAACCCGCCCCCAGCCTGTGATTTGATAGATCCAAGTCCCGCCCCCAGCCTGTGATTTGATAAATCCAGGCCTGCCCCCAGCCTGTGATTTGATAAATCCAGAATCTGCCCCCAGCCTGTGATTTGATAGATCCAGGTCCCGCCCCCAGCCTGTGATTTGATAGATCCAGAAAAAGACTTGTAGAGAAAGGGGGTTCTACAAGGTATTGACTCCGGGGGGCGCCATACAAATGCCCCTCCCCCACACACATATTTATTTGTATCATTTTCCTTCCACTTCACAATTATGTGACACTTTGTGTTGGTCCATCACATAAAATCCCAATAAAAATACATTTATGTTTTTGGTTGTAACAAAATGTGGGAATTTCAAGGGGTATGAATACTTTTTCCAGGCACTGTAATTTTGTATGTAACACAGATGTCCTTCCCTTTCAGATTCCATGAACAGGACCCTGGCGGCCCCCCTGATCAGTCTTCCACCCAAGAAAAAGTAAGTACTACTACGAGAAGGTGGGGGTCCCCTGGATTTGGGTTACTCTGTACACAGTGGGGGGATGGGGTCACTCGGTACACGGGGGGATGGGGTCACTCTGTACACGATGGGGGGGTGGGGTCACTCGGTACCTGGTGGGGGGATGGGGTCACTCTGTACACGGAGGGGGGTGGGGTCAGTCTGTACACGGTGGGGGGATGGGGTCACTCTGTACACGGTGGGGGGATGGGGTCACTCTGTACACGGTGGGGGGATGGGGGTGTAGAATGTTGGGGTCACGTCTCCTGTTTGTCCCCCCAGGAACCCGTATTACTATGAGAAGGTGGGGGACCCCCTGGACTTGCTGACCATTGAGAAGCAGATTCTTAGCGGTCATTATAAGACGGTGGAAGCGTTTGATACGGACATGTTGAAGGTTTTCCGCAATGCTGAGGTAAGCGCGGCCCGCACCTCCATTATCTCCATATAATGACCGAGTCGGGAAATCACCGCTCTGCTTCCCTTCCAGAAATACCACGGGAGGAAGTCCGCCATTGGCCGGGATGTGTGCCGGCTGAGGAAGGCGTATTACAGCGCACGGCACGAGTCCTCGGCACAGATCGATGAAATCATGGGGGAGACGGCGAGCGAGGCGGACAGCACTGAGACCTCCTTGTGTGATAAAGATGGCGGACATGAGAAGGAGGATGACATCATTCGCTGTATCTGCGGCCTCTACAAGGATGAGGGGCTGATGATTCAGTGCGAGAAATGTATGGTGAGTGGTCACCAATGGGGGAGTCTCATTGTTGGGGGAGTCTCACTGTGAACAGTTTTGTTGTTGGAGAGTCTTGTTGGGGGGGAATCTCATTGTTTGGGGGGTCTCGTTGTTAGGGGGGGGAATCTCACTGTGAAGAGTCTCACTGTGAAGAGTCTTGTTGTTGGAGAGTCTCACTGTGAAGAGTCTTGTTGTTGGAGAGTCTTGTTGGGGGAGAATCTCATTGTTGGGGGGGGTCTCGGGGGGGGGGGGGACACATTGTTGGGGGTCTCGTTGGGGGGGAATCTCATTGTTGTTAGGGGGGGAATCTCATTGTTGGGGGGGTCTCATTGTTAGGGGGGGAATCTCATTGTTGGGGGTCTCGTTGGGGGTCTCATTGTTGGGAAGTCTCATTGTTTGGGGGGGAGGGGGTCTCGTTGGGGGTCTCATTGTTGGGAAGTCTCATTGTTGGAGGGGGTCTCGTTGGGGGTCTCATTGTTGGGAAGTCTCATTGTTTGGGGGGGAGGGGGTCTCGTTGGGGGTCTCATTGTTGGGAAGTCTCATTGTTGGAGGGGGTCTCGTTGGGGATCTCATTGTTGGAAAGTCTCATTGTTGGGGGGTCTCATTGTTGATAGGTCTCTGGGGGGTCTCATTGTTGGGAGGTCTCATGGTGGGGGGATCTCATTGTTGGGAAGTCTCGTTGTTGGGGTCTTATTGTTGGGAGTCTCATTGTTGGGGGTGTTTTATTGTTGGGGGAATCTCATTGTTGGGGGGGACCTCATGGTGGACCTCAGGGTCTCGTTGGGGGGGGGGGCTGTCTTGTTGGGGGGTGTCTTATTGTTGGGGGTCTTATTGTTGGGGGGGAGTCTTATTGTTGGGGGGTGTCTTATTGTTGGGGGTCTCATTGTTGGGGTCTCATTGTTGGGGGAGGGGGGGCTGTCTTGTTGGGGGGGAGTCTTATTCTTGGGGGTCTCAGTTTGTAGCACCTCCTGACATTGGTGTCCCCACAGGTCTGGCAGCACTGTGACTGTATGGGGATGACGTCAGACGTGGAACATTACCTGTGTGAGCAGTGTGACCCGCGGCCGGTGGATCGGGTAAGGAGGGTGGGGTTTTATTATTGGGGGAGTTCCCACCATGTGCAGTGAGTGACCCCGGAATGTTGTATTGCAGGAAGTTCCCATGATCCCGTGTCCTCACTACGCCCAGCCGGGATTCATCTACTTCATCTGCCTCCTGCGCGACGATCTGCTCCTCCGACAAGGTACGCCACTTCCCAAGAGTCCGGGGCCTCTGCAGACTATTGCCACACACCGCCCTCCCACACAAAGGGGGGGGCCTCTGCAGACTATTGCCACACACCGCCCTGCAGACTATTGCCACACACCGCCCTCCCTCACAAAGGGGGGGGGGGGCTCTGCAGACTATTGCCACACACCGCCCTCCCACACAAAGGGGGGGGGGGCCTCTGCAGACTATTGCCACACCATTCTCTGACCAGCAAATATCACTGTGAGCATTTTAGGATCACAGCAAAGCTTCCTCTTCCCCACCAACTGCTATTGGTCCACGTAGGTGACATCAGGATCCCTCAGACCAACCAAAGTAGTTCCATCTTCCCACCACCTGCAGTGAGAATTTTCTCTGGGTGGCCATAGAGGGGCAGTATAAACCTGCTGGATACCTCCACCCCGCCAGACCAGTTTAGTTCCAGTTTCCACCAGCTGGCACGGCGGAGGAGGGTGTATTCCAGCCACGTACTTCCTAGGTCACCCCTGTCCTGTTTAGAATAGGAAACCGGCTGTAAAGCCTCACTGCCCATTTCCCTTACTTAAGATGGCGGCGCCAGCACCCGATTGAAGAATTGGCTCGGGTGAGGACATCGCTGGATCCCTGGACAGGTAAGTGTCTGTATATTAAAAATCAGCAGCTCCAGGATTTGTACCGGATTTGTAGTTGCTGACCGGAGCTCCTCTTTAAGTGACGACCATCAGAAGGGCCGAGATTTGGGAAGCCAAATTCCAACTTTTCCTGTAAAAAGTCAAGCATGACTTTCCACCTTCCCCCCCCCCCAGTGTTTGGACCTGGCGATTGGCTGCACCCGGAGGGGGTAGTAAAGAGGGTCACCTGATCCCCCAAACCTTGAAAGTAGTCGGTATTCCGATGGGCAAACAGAACGGTGCGGGGAAGGGGGGAGGGGTGTTATTTCACACGGCTCTGACACATCTCATGTTTGTCTTCCCAGGAGACTGCGTGTATCTCATGAGGGACAGCCGGCGGACGCCAGACGGACAGCCGGTGAGACAATCCTACCGGCTCTTATCTCACATCAACCGCGATAAACTCGACATCTTCCGCATAGAGAAGCTGTGGAAGAACGAGAAGTAAGTCTGCTGTCCTGTGATCTGCCTGTGGGGGGCGACATTCCTGCTCCATTGAGGGACACCCCCGCCCTCACCCAGCATGCTTTAGGGTTTTGCTGGGGTCCTAGGAGGTGGGGAACGTCTAACCAATCTGTGCTTTCCTTTTCCTCGGATTCCATTGGCTTAAATCACAATTCCTCATGGCTGCTTGGGCTGGTCTCCAGGCCGGCCTTTCCTAAGCCGGTACTTTGGAGGCCGTAGCTGGACTGGAGGATTATGGGCCCCGGGGCTCTGCATTGTACAGACGTGAGTGTAACGATAAACGTTATCTGCATTGGCATTGCCCGGTCTCTGAAGACTCACTCTGGTGAGGTAGGCTATTGGGGCTAAAGCCCTTGGAGCCAGCTCATTATTTGCACCACTGGGCATTACCGCTAAGGGACTTGAGGACTGTCATCATCCTCTGGGTGGAGTCTGATGCGCGGACCATCTCACCGTAGAGGAGGCGCCATCTGACCGAGGGTAGAGGAGGAGGCGCCATCTGACCGAGGGTAGAGGAGAAGGCACCATCTCACCGAGGGTAGAGGAGGAGGCGCCTTCTCAGCGAGGGTAGAGGAGGAGGCACCATCTCACCGAGGGTAGAGGAGGAGGCGCCATCTCACCGGGGGTAGAGGAGGAGGCGCCATCTCAGCGAGGGTAGAGGAGGAGGCGCCATCTCACTGAGGGTAGAGGAGGAGGCGCCATCTCACCGAGGGTAGAGGAGGAGGCGCCATCTCACCGAGGGTAGAGGAGGAGGCGCCATCTCAGCGAGGGTAGAGGAGGAGGCACCATCTCACCGAGGGTAGAGGAGGGGGCTCCATCTCACTGAGGGTAGAGGAGGAGGCGCCATCTCAGCGAGGGTAGAGGAGGAGGCGCCATCTCACCGAGGGTAGAGGAGGGGGCTCCATCTCACCGAGGGTAGAGGAGGGGGCTCCATCTCACCGAGGGTAGAGGAGGGGGCTCCATCTCACCGAGGGTAGAGGAGGGGGCTCCATCTCACCGAGGGTAGAGGAGGGGGCTCCATCTCACCGAGGGTAGAGGAGGGGGCTCCATCTCACCGAGGGTAGAGGAGGGGGCTCCATCTCACCGAGGGTAGAGGAGGGGGCTCCATCTCACCGAGGGTAGAGGAGGGGGCTCCATCTCACCGAGGGTAGAGGAGGGGGCTCCATCTCACAGAGGGTAGAGGAGGGGGCTCCATCTCACCGAGGGTAGAGGAGGGGGCTCCATCTCACCGAGGGTAGAGGAGGGGGCTCCATCTCACCGAGGGTAGAGGAGGGGGCTCCATCTCACCGAGGGTAGAGGAGGGGGCTCCATCTCACCGAGGGTAGAGGAGGGGGCTCCATCTCACCGAGGGTAGAGGAGGGGGCTCCATCTCACCGAGGGTAGAGGGGGCTCCATCTCACCGAGGGTAGAGGAGGGGGCTCCATCTCGTTGAGGGTAGAGGAGGAGGCGCCATCTCGTTGAGGGTAGAGGAGGGGGGGCTCCATAGAGGAGGAGGCCCGTCTCGTTGAGGGTAGAGGAGGTGGCGCCGTCTCATTGAGGGTAGAGGAGGGGGCGCCATCTCACCGAGGGTAGAGGAGGAGGCGCCGTCTCGTTGAGGGTAGAGGAGGAGGCGCCATCTCATTGAGGGTAGAGGAGGAGGCGCCATCTCGTTGAGGGTAGAGGAGGAGGCGCCATCTCGTTGAGGGTAGAGGAGGAGGCGCCATCTCGTTGAGGGTAGAGGAGGAGGCGCCATCTCGTTGAGGGTAGAGTAGGAGGCCCGTCTCGTTGAGGGTAGGGGAGGCGCCATCTCATTGAGCGTAGAGGAGGAGGCGCCATCTCATAGGGTAGAGGAGGAGGCCCGTCTCGTTGAGGGTAGAGGAGGAGGCGCCATCTCGTTGAGGGTAGAGGAGGAGGGTAGAGGAGGAGGCCCGTCTCGTTGAGGGTAGAGGAGGAGGCCCGTCTCGTTGAGGGTAGAGGAGGAGGCCCGTCTCGTAGAGGAGGGGGCGCCATCTCGTTGAGGGTAGAGGAGGAGGCGCCATCTCGTTGAGGGTAGAGGAGGGGGCATCATCTCACAAGGGTAGAGGAGGAGGCCCGTCTCGTTGAGGGGAGAGGAGGAGGCGCCGTCTCATTGAGGGTAGAGGAGGGGGCGCCATCTCACCGAGGGTAGAGGAGGGGGCTCCATCTCACCGAGGGTAGAGGAGGGGGCTCCGTCTCACCGAGGGTAGAGGAGGGGGCGCCATCTCATTGAGGGTAGAGGAGGGGGCGCCATCTCACCGAGGGTAGAGGAGGGGGCTCCGTCTCACCGAGGGTAGAGGAGGAGGCTCCATCTCACCGAGGGTAGAGGAGGGGGCTCCATCTCACCGAGGGTAGAGGAGGAGGCTCCATCTCACCGAGGGTAGAGGAGGGGGTCACCGAGGGTAGAGGAGGAGGCTCCATCTCGTTGAGGGTAGAGGAGGGGGCTCCGTCTCACCGAGGGTAGAGGAGGGGGCTCCATCTCACCGAGGGTAGAGGAGGGGGCGCCATCTCATTGAGGGTAGAGGGAGGAGGCGCCATCTCGTTGAGGGTAGAGGAGGAGGCGCCTTCTCGTTGAGGGTAGAGGAGGAGGCGCCATCTCGTTGAGGGTAGAGGAGGAGGCGCCGTCTCGTTGAGGGTAGAGGAGGAGGCGCCGTCTCATTGAGGGTAGAGGAGGAGGCGCCATCTCGTTGAGGGTAGAGGAGGAGGCGCCGTCTCGTTGAGGGTAGAGGAGGAGGCGCCATCTCGTTGAGGGTAGAGGAGGAGGCCCGTCTCGTTGAGGGTAGAGGAGGAGGCCCGTCTCGTTGAGGGTAGAGGAGGAGGCCCGTCTCGTTGAGGGTAGAGGAGGAGGCGCCATCTCATTGAGCGTAGAGGAGGAGGCGCCGTCTCGTTGAGGGTAGAGGAGGAGGCCCGTCTCGTTGAGGGTAGAGGAGGAGGCCCGTCTCGTTGAGGGTAGAGGAGGAGGCCCGTCTCGTTGAGGGTAGAGGAGGAGGCCCGTCTCTTAGAGGAGGAGGCCCGTCTCGTTGAGGGTAGAGGAGGAGGCCCGTCTCGTTGAGGGTAGAGGAGGAGGCCCGTCTCGTTGAGGGTAGAGGAGGAGGCGCCATCTCTTTGAGGGTAGAGGAGGAGGCCCGTCTCGTTGAGGGTAGAGGAGGAGGCCCGTCTCGTTGAGGGTAGAGGAGGAGGCCCGTCTCGTTGAGGGTAGAGGAGGAGGCCCGTCTCGTTGAGGGTAGAGGAGGAGGCCCGTCTCGTTGAGGGTAGAGGAGGAGGCCCGTCTCGTTGAGGGTAGAGGAGGAGGCCCGACTCGTTGAGGGTAGAGGAGGAGGCCCGTCTCATTGAGGGTAGAGGAGGAGGCCCGTCTCGTTGAGGGTAGAGGAGGAGGCCCGTCTCACCGAGGGTAGAGGAGGAGGCACCATCTCGTTGAGCGTAGAGGAGGAGGCGCCATCTCATTGAGGGTAGAGGAGGAGGCCCGTCTCGTTGAGGGTAGAGGAGGAGGCGCCATCTCATTGAGCGTAGAGGAGGAGGCGCCATCTCGTTGAGCGTAGAGGAGGAGGCGCCATCTCGTTGAGCGTAGAGGAGGAGGCGCCGTCTCGTTGAGCGTAGAGGAGGAGGCGCCATCTCGTTGAGGGTAGAGGAGGAGGCGCCATCTCGTTGAGTGTAGAGGAGGAGGCGCCATCTCGTTGAGGGTAGAGGAGGAGGCGCCATCTCGTTGAGGGTAGAGGAGGAGGCGCCATCTCGTTGAGTGTAGAGGAGGCGCCATCACATTGAGCGTAAGGGAGGCGCCATCTCACCGAGGGTAGAGGAGGAGGCACCATCTCGAGGGTAGAGGAGGAGGCACCATCTCACTGCTGCTCCTGCTTTGAAAAGCATCACTTTGAATGCCATCTCTAGTCTGTTCCTGCTGCCCCCACCTTACCCGATCACCTCCAGCCACCCAACTCTCATCTGTACCAGCAGGCTGGGTTTGGGATCATCTGAAGCTTTGCCCCGCACTCAGTGACATCACTGCAAGGCAGACACAACATTACTGCACATAGGGGACAATCCCGCTACTATAGGTGACCCCAACCCACTCTCCTGACTGTTTCGTGAAGGCTCTAGTAGCCACCAAGCACCATCTACCTCTGACCCTCCAGAGCCCTGAGATCAGGCCAGGCTACCGGAGGCCATGGGAGGCTGTGCCCATCTCAGATTCAGGGTCCCTCTAGAGTTGCAGCCTCCTGCCACCACCTCTGATTTGCAGGGCCTCATTTCAGACCTTATGGAGTCAGTGCATATGACCCGGCATGTGCCGTCTTCTCCAGCCATGGCTTTCTTAGGGCTCCTGCAGCTACAAAGACCTTTCCACTACCCCAGCCCCCCCCTGAGATGTTCCTCTGTGCAGAGGGAAACACCCTGAAGGGGCCCCACCTGAGAGCGTGCCGCAATGGTTCCCCCATTGTGAGGAAGTTTGGTAAACCATAGTCTATACTCTACTCCACCTAGGTAGATAGAGGGTGTACTTACCTTTATAATAATTCTGCTAATAAGGCAATTGGAGTTCTTCTGGCAGGTTCTGCCCTTGTCCTATACTGGCTCCAGCCTTAGTCTCTCAATCCGCAGCAGAATAGGTTACATTCCTCAAAAACGATCTTTCCACTGCAAGCTACCGAACTTCTCCTTTCCCCTTGTGTAGAACGAGCCGTGTACGTTGCAGTCATGTGCTCTGCTCTATGAACACTACACATCTCGTAGTCCAGGCATGTCCAAAGTCCGGCCCCCGAACACTGCACATCTCGTAGTCCAGGCATGTCCAAAGTCCGGCCCCCGAACACTGCACATCTCGTGGTCCAGGCATGTCCAAAGTCCGGCCCCCGAACACTACACATCTCATGGTCCAGGCATGTCCAAAGTCCGGCCCCCGAACACTACACATCTCGTAGTCCAGGCATGTCCAAAGTCCGGCCCCCGAGCACTACACATCTCGTAGTCCAGGCATGTCCAAAGTCCGGCCCCCGAACACTGCACATCTCGTAGTCCAGGCATGTCCAAAGTCCGGCCCCCGAACACTACACATCTCGTAGTCCAGGCATGTCCAAAGTCCGGCCCCCGAACACTACACACCTCGTAGTCCAGGCATGTCCAAAGTCCGGCCCCCGAACACTACACATCTCGTAGTCCAGGCATGTCCAAAGTCCGGCCCCCGAGGATCTCCCTCTCTGTGGATCCATTCCCCCTTGGCGGTGATGTGGTCTTCCTGGTCTGAACTTCACGTTGATCCTCCGTGTTCTTCGCTGGTCGTGTTGGCGGTTCTCCTATCTGGTCGGGGGTTCGGCCTCATCCGGTTCAGATTTGGGCGTTGGTCCCCAGTTCTGTTAGTCATTGTTGTCCATCCCTCAGTTGGACTACTTTTAGACATCCAGACTGGATCTGCATTCCTGTGTCCATCAATGGACCAGAAAGAAAGTTTATTGTAAGTTCCTTTTCTTGGAGACTATTGAGGGACTCGGATCCCTCCCCTCTCTGTCTGCCTTCATGCTGTTTGCTACAAACTGAGGCATGCTGGGAGGAGGAGGCATTTTCCTGGGACTGGCCTACAGATTTTCAGTTTACCAATCCCCCGTGTAGACGACAGTATAACCCAACAGTATCTGAATTCCCGTGTCCTGCAATGGACTCTAAGCAAAGGACTTCCCATGACCTCCCTATATCTGCATCATGGTTCTTCTTCTTCCTCCACAGGGGCGAACGATTCGCCTTCGGTCACCATTATTTTCGGCCCCACGAGACGCACCACGCGCCATCGCGCAAGTTCTACCACAATGAGCTTTTCCGCATGCCGCTGTATGAGATCATCCCGCTGGAGGCCGTGGTGGGGACATGCTGCGTGCTGGACCTGTATACCTACTGCAAAGGTAAGTGTCTCCCCATGGCAGAGTCCTTCGCTGCGTCTGATGTACGGGACACGCACAGGACACGTTTACACCCTCTGTGTCTTCTCCGCAGGCCGGCCGAAGGGAGTGAAGGAGCAAGACGTTTATATCTGTGACTACCGGCTCGACAAATCGGCGCACTTATTCTACAAAATCCACCGGAACCGCTACCCGGTCTGCACTAAGAGCTACGCCTTCGACCACTTCTCCAAGAAGATGGCCCCAAAAAGAGACTTCTCTGTAAGTAGCGTCTCTCCTGTGACACCGGGGGAGGGGGGACTCCAGGCTAAACATCAGATGGAGCGGGGAAGGGTTTTCATGTCAGTCTCGGGGAGAGTTAGGAAAATGAGAAACGGATGAAGTGTTCACAACTGGGAACCACTTGTGAGTCAAAGATGGAATTCAAAAACCGGTGACCTGGCTATAATGTCCTCCGGCCATCGATGGTAGTCAAAAAGGAAAGAGAGAGCCGGCAACTCCAAAATCCATAGGAATATCTTTATTGGTTACATTATGTAGTGTATAAGATGGCCTAACGCGTTTCGGCAAGTGTGATCAAGGCTACTTGCCGAAATACGTTAGCACTTTTGTATACTCTACCTCATGTAAGCAATAAAGATATTCCTGTGGATTTCGGAGTCGTCGGCTCCATCTTTCCTTTTGGACTACTTTCGGGGAGAGTTGCCCTCACTTCCTGTCAGGACAGGAAATGATGGATAGAACTTCATATAATGTGACTTCCTGTCCTGGTGACCCCCCTCATTTCATGTAAGGGTTTCACAGGGACAGGAGGAAGTAGAAACCTGACAGAAGCTCTGACTTTTCCCCGCCCCATCCGAAGAAATTCAAGGTTTTGGTGTGGGGCGGGGTTGTGGGTGGGGCCCCGTGACTCCTGCCTTGTAAACCCTCCTCCATCTTGTTTTACAGCCTCACTATGTGCCAGATAATTACAAGAGGAACGGCGGCAGGTGAGCGCGCTCCCCTCACTGATCTGCATTCATGTTCTCATCCTGCTAATACATCCCTTTACCAGACCCCGCGTTGTGTGCCGTTTATCAATAGGTCATCATGGAAGTCCGAACGGCCCAAACCCCCCAACGCGGATCTCCAGCAGGAGGACCCCATGCCCTTAATGGAGGATCTGATGGTGAACCATGACCCGGCAGTACAGGAGGACTCGGAGGTGGGCTCCATGCAGCTGGAGGGTGGAGATGGCGCCGTAGTGGAGAGTGAAAGCCCCCCGCTACGTCTCTGCTCCCTCGAGAGACAGCAAGCCAAAAGAGACAAGCTCAACCGGATCCTCCTCCACCTGCTGGACAAACTACCCAGCAAGAACGGTGAGTGCCAGCAACCAATCAGAGGCCACTTCTCACCTGACCCAGTACAAGTGATGTCATCAACGCCGTGCACCAAGTCACCAGGGCATGTGCAGGTTGTATGAAGCTCCTCCCAAGCCACGCCCCCTGGTGCACGACAGGAGCTCAGGCTGAGGCCGCTCTTCGCTTTCACTGTAGATCGGGCTGTCGGGAGGGAGGAGTTTCCATGCAACTTGCACAGGTGAATTCTGGATGAGTATTTGAGACGCCAGCCCCCTTATACAGCGGGGGGTCTCCAGAGAAGGGAGTGCAACAGCCGGGGGAGGGGTGATGGGTAAGAATCAATATTTGCAATAATATGCATATTGGTGAATCTGAACTTCGGTAGGTTTTAGTGTGTATTGCGTATTACATCTTATTGGCTATTTCTGCTCAGATGGGTGGTGCTTAGGGCCGCCATCAGGGGGGGACAGCCATGTGTCTTGATTGAGCTTTTACTTCCAACCTCTGGCTATCTATGTGCATAAGATGTGTGAGCTGCTGTACTGTTAGGGTGTCAGTGTGCGGATGTCTGCTTTGGGGAAGCAAGTGCTGGGATGGGGTGGGAAGATCTCCTTTACTAGTAGGGGCTTTGTTGTGAGGGGAATGGGGGAGAATGGGTGGCTATGGGGGGTGCTATATGACGCTTATCGACACGTGCGCGACCGATACAGACTCCTCTGCCAGCATATTGGTGTAATTATCACCCAGCAAGGATGATGTGGTCCCGACTAAGTATGCCCTTTAGCTCCCCTGGAAACAAATCTGACGACAGGCGGGCTCTTCATTGTCCATGTGTGAACACACTGTCTTGCGCGCCTTTACGCGGGGTCGATATCTGGCTAGCATGCACGTCGGCCCGAGTCGTGCGCCTGTCAACGCCACAGCGTGGTAGAAAGGGGGGGGGCACCAAAGGCGGCGCAAAAAGCGGGGCGTAGATCAGATCAATGAGCATAAACAGTCCGCAGGCGGCAGCATTGTGGGTACTTTGACGAACTTCGGTAGGTTTTCTAACTGCCTAGGCCCTGGGCTGCCCAGATTCCACCGTGTGTATTGTCGCCCCCCATCCAGCCCCTGCTATGAAGTAGGATGCGTAGGTGTCCCTACTTCGGGTTGGGTGTCCCTGCTGCCCAAAGGTTACATTAATCTGTACAACCACGTCTAGGGCGTGCGACGTGTGAGGGTGCACTGCTAGGGGAGTACAAGGGGAAAAACTACCACATCTCGACGGCGGGGGACACAGGAACGCGACATGGGCAATCATGGGACATCCAACAGACGGACCGTGGAGTCTCCAGGAACCGATCAACCGATTCCTGGACGCATCCTCTTGGCCTCTGTCGCACCACCTGGGCGTAAGGGGTCCCACCATATTTGTTCTCTGCTCAGTATTACATCTTATTGGCTATTTCTGCTCAGATGGGTGGTGCTTAGGGCCGCCATCAGGGGGGGACAGCCAATTGTAAGGGGCCCCGGAGCATGAGGGGCCCGCCCGGGCCAGAAGAAGGCAGAACGATCTCTGCAGTTCTGCTGCTCTGTGTCATTGAGCTCAGACATTGAGCTCTTTACTTCCACCTCTGGCTACTATGTGCATGTGCACCCCTCGTGTGAGCTGCCTGTACTGTTATGTAGTGTGATCGGCTGCAGCTCCTTTTGTGTCTCAGCAACATGTCAGCTTTGTGGAAGCAAGAGCTGTGATTGGGTAGGAAGATCTCCTTTACAAGTAGGGGCTGTGAGGGAAAGGGAGGGGGCTGTTTGTGTACAAGGAGGGGCCAGAGCTTTGTGTGTTTACAGATTTGTGTAAGTGGGAGGCTGACATATATACAGGTGTGTGGGGGGGCTGACATATATACAGGTGTGTGGGGGGGCTGACATATATACAGGAGTGAGGGGGGAGGGCTGACATATACAGGAGTGAGGGGGGAGGGCTGACATATACAGGTGTGTGGGGGGGCTGACATATATACAGGAGTGAGGGGGGAGGGCTGACATATATACAGGAGTGAGGGGGGGGCTGACATATATACAGGAGTGAGGGGGGAGGGCTGACATATATACAGGAGTGTGGGGGGGCTTACATATATACAGGTGTGTGGGGGGGCTGACATATATACAGGAGTGAAGGGGGGCTGACATATATACAGGAGTGAAGGGGGGGCTGATATATATACAGGAGTGAAGGGGGGGCTGACATATATACAGGAGTGAGGGGGGGGCTGACATATATACAGGAGTGTGGGGGGGCTGACATATATACAGGAGTGTGGGGGGGCTTACATATATACAGGTGTGTGGGGGGGCTGACATATATATACAGGAGTGAAGGGGTGGCTGACATATATACAGGAGTGAAGGGGGGGTGACATATATACAGGAGTGAAGGGGGGGCTGACATATATACAGGAGTGAAGGGGGGGCTGACATATATACAGGAGTGAGGGGGGGGGGCTGACATATATACAGGAGTGGGGGGGGGGGCTGACATATATACAGGAGTGGGGGGGGGGGGCTGACATATATACAGGAGTGAAGGGGGGGCTGACATATATACAGGAGTGAGGGGGGGGGGGCTGACATATATACAGGAGTGAAGGGGGGGATGACATATATACAGGAGTGAGGGGGGGGGGCTGACATATATACAGGAGTGAAGGGGGGGATGACATATATACAGGAGTATGTGGATTCGTAGGATGGCCCATGGGCAAGCCCTGGGGAATGTTGGTGGCCAGGCTCGGGGGGGGGGGGGGGGGGGGGGGGGGGGGGGGGGGTTGTGACCACTCTGGGTATTCCTGACACGCCCTCTCTCTCTCTCTCTCTTCAGCCATCGATGTGACGTATCTCCTGGAGGAGGGTCCCTGCAGGAAGCTGAGGAGACGCACGCTCAACCTACCAGAATGCGTCTTCAGGAAGTGAGGGCGGGGCCTGTTGTGTCCGGAATATAGAGGAGGCCGCAGGACATGACTGTGGACCCTGCGGGGGGCTCCATTCCCATCACCCAGAAGGAGCAGAAAACGTTCCGGAGCCCATGGTGCACTGTGTGCGTATTGCAAGCATTGTGGGCGGAGCCCTGCAGGCCCTGTCATGGCGGCTTCCTGTGCTGTGTGGTCACTTCTTCCCGTCTCATCGCTGGACGTCTCTGCTGCCCTTCCCCCCTCCTCACCTCCTGTCCAGTCTTTTACGCACTTTGCCCGGAAACAGCACTTTCCTCTCCGAAAAAACATGGCGGCCATCCCGGAGAACCGCAGGAAGGGGGGGATCCCTACCGATTGGATGAAGGAATACCCGTGCCACAAACTGGAACCTCAGCGTCCAATCGGGATGTACAGGGTGGAAGCTGGACTCCCTCTGAGCGCTCCTTCACCACAGGGCGGCCATGTTCCCTCGGGGGAGGAGTAGATGATAAAAGGCACTTCTATGGCAGCTCAGCCAAACCATCCCATCAGATCCGCCTATATTTATTTCCCCCCCCAATACCGGACAACCGCCAAGAGGCACTTTACCTGAACACTTCACATAATAGAGAGCGCCCTCACCTGGACAAGAGTCCACACTACCCCCCCCCCCCCCCCCCCCAGACGGACCCGCAGGGCCCCCATAACCCCCCCAGCGCCCGGGAACAAGGACGTCCTGCCCAACGGAGGTTACAAAACTCAAACAAAGCCGAAGGATTTTGTTTTGTCGGTTTTAATGTCCTTCTAAAAAAAAAAGAGATTTTGTTTAATAATGTGCCAAGTAAGGGGTGTGTATATATACATATATTATATATATACATGAGTATATAAGCGTGGGTGTAAAGCAATACTATACATGTGGGCTCCGCGGAGCCGCGTCTGACGTATACAGCTCCGCGTTCTGTCGTCCCGGCCGCCACACAGAAAAAAAATGAAATTCCTTTCAGTATAAAAAGAAGAAAAAATAAGAAGAATATTTTATTAAAAAAAAAAAAAAGCCAGAGAAGTGTTTTGAATATTTTCTTACTGCGAAGCCGGTGTGGAGTATGTGATACTTTCCGTGGCTCGCCCACTTCCACGTCATTTTCACGGCAAAATAATAATAATAATAATAAAGGGAAATAAATTTATTGTAATCGAGTCATTATACGCGAAGACGACGACGACGACAAGGCTCCGACTGACAATCACAGGATTCCGAGCGAGCAGCGATATAAATATATATATATATTCCTCTGTGTGTGTTTTGTGTTTATGAGGTTTTTTTTGTTTTTTTTTCTTACCGGTGTAGAAATGTCATTTTTGTTGTTTTTATAATGATGATAATAATAATGGAAGCAAAAAGGTTTCTACAGTCTAGAAGCACTACAGAGTGGCGTGCCCGGCCCCATCGGGTTCTGTAATTTGCTGCTAATTTCTTTCATTTTTACAAAGAGAGGAAGAGACATAACCTTAGTGGATTGTTTTGATGTTAATCTCTGTAAATCTCTGTATTCCCGATTCTAGCAATGGATGTACTCTGCAGTCTCAGCTCCTGAGAATCTAGTATTAAACAGAAAAAGTCCTGGTTTTCCTACTCGGCACGCCTCGCTTCTTGTCTGCTCCTTTGTTCCGCTAATTCCGCACATCTCCGATGCCACCCTGTATGCATGTGGTGACCCCCCTTCCCGATATATCCTCCACCGAGTGTATATGATGCCCCCTTTCCAAGATATCCTCCACCGAGTGTATATGGTGCCCCCTTCCCGAAATATCCTCCACCGAGTGTATATGGTGCCCCCCTTCCCGATATATCCTCCACCGAGTGTATATGGTGCCCCCTTCCCAAGATATCCTCCACCGAGTGTATATGGTGCCCCCTTCCCAATATATCCTCCACCGAGTGTATATGGTGCCCCTTCCCGATATATCCTCCACCGAGTGTATATGGTGCCCCCTTCCCGATATATCCTCCACCGAGTGTATATGGTGCCCCCTTCCCCAGATATCCTCCACCGAGTGTATATGGTGCCCCCTTCCCAAGATATCCTCCACCGAGTGTATATGGTGCCCCCTTCCCAAGATATCCTCCACCGAGTGTATATGGTGACCCCCTTCCCAAGATATCCTCCACCGAGTGTATATGGTGACCCCTTCCTGAGATATCCTCCACCGAGTGTATATGGTGCCCCCTTCCTATGATATCCTCCACCGAGTGTGTGTGGTGACCCCTTTGTGAGAAATCTCCACCGAGTGTATATGGTGCCCCCTTCCCGAGATATCCTCCACCGAGTGTATATGGTGCCCCCTTCCCAAGATATCGTCCACCGAGTGTATATGGTGCCCCCTTCCCAAGATATCCTCCACCGAGTGTATATGGTGCCCCCTTCCCAAGATATCCTCCACCGAGTGTATATGGTGACCCCCCTTCCCCAGATATCCTCCACCGAGTGTATATGGTGCTCCCTTCCCAAGATATCCTCCATCGAGTGTATATGGTGCCCCCTTCCCGATATATCCTCCACCGAGTGTATATGGTGCCCCCTTCCCAAGATATCCTTCACCGAGTGTATATGGTGCCCCCTTCCCGAGATATCCTCCACCGAGTGTATATGGTGCCCCCTTCCTGATATATTCTCCACCGAGTGTATATGGTGCCCCCTTCCCAAGATATCCTCCACTGAGTGTATATGGTGCCCCCTTCCCAAAATATCCTCCACCGAGTGTGTGGTGACCCCTTCCTGAGATATCTTCCACCGAGTGTGTGGTGACCCCTTCCTATGATATCCTCCACCGAGTGTGTGTGGTGACCCCTTCGTGAGAAATCTTCCACCGACTGTGTGTGTGGTGCCCCCTTCCCATGATATCCTCCACTGAGTGTATATGGTGCCCCCTTCCCAAGATATCCTCCACTGAGTGTATATGGTGCCCCCTTCCCAAAATATCCTCCACGAGTGTGTGTGGTGACCCCTTCCCGAGATATCCTCCACCCAGTGTGTGCTGTCCCCTTCCTGAGATATCCTCCACCGAGTGTATATGGTGCCCCCTTCCCAGGACATCATCCACCAAGTGTGTGGTGGCCCCTTCCTGAGATATCAGTACCCCCTTCCCATGATATCCTCCACCGAATCTGGTGACCCCTTCCTAGGATATTCTCCACTGAGTGTGTGGTGCCCCCTTCCCGAGATCTCCACTGAGTATGTATGGTGCCCCCATCCCATGATATCCCCCACTGAGTGTGTGTGGTGCTCCTTCCCAAGATATCCTCCACAGAGTTTGTGGTATCTTCTTCGCAGGGTTACCTCAATGATTCCCCCTTCTTCCACAAAGTGTGGGTGGTGCTCTCTTCCCTTAATATACTCCACCAAGCATGTGTAGCCTCCTTCCTGTAATATCTTCCACAGTGTTTGTGGTGTCCACTTCCTTTACGTAATGTTCTCCACTGAATGTGTGTGGCGCTCCTTTCTTGGAATATACCCCACAGTGTGTGGTGCCCCTTCCCGCAATATCCTCCACCAAGCATGTGTATCCTCCTTTCAGTGATATCCTCCACCAAGTGTGTGTGTGGTGTCTTCTTCGCAGGATTACCTCAATAGTGCCCCTTTCCCTGAATATCCTCCACCAAGAATGTGTAGCCCCCTTCCTGTGATATCTTCCGCAAAGTGTTTGTGGTGTCTGCCCCTTCCTGGAATATACTCCACTGAGGGTGTGTGGTGCCCCTTCCCGAGATATCCTCCACAGAGTGCATGGAGTCTTTGCAGGATTACCTCAATATCCTCCACCAAGCATATGTGGCCTCCTTCCTGTGATATCTTCCACAAAGTGTTTGTGGTTTCCGCCCCCCTCCCGCAATGTCCTCCACTAAGTGTGTGTGGCGCCCCCTTCCATGGATCTTCTCTACCAATGTGTGTGTGGTGTCTTCTTCTTAGGATATCCTTCACCAAGTTTGTATAATGCCCCCTTTTTCTGCGATATTTTCCCCAGAGTGTGTTTGTAGTGTCTTCTTCCTGGGGTATCCTCCACCAAGTGTCTGCCCCTCCAGGTGCCCATGTCCCCTGTGGCCGGGGTATCATACCCCTGTGTGCTCTTAGTGCATCCGTCCGCTTGGCTGTTATAGATAATGGAGTCCTTCAGTCCTGTCCGGTTTGGCCTCCTTTACACTTCTGTTTCTAGAAATGATTTTTAAACCCCAAAGTTGTGAAATCTCGAGATTTTAGTAAAGGGATGGAAGGGCTATGAAAGGTTTCAGATTCCGCGCTGTGTGTGTCGGGTTGAGACACTTCTGAGATTGTTCAGAATCTTATTTTTTTTTTGTCCATTGAGGGACCCAGTCCTATAGCGATAGGTTTTACTGCGGCCTACTGAGGGTTTTGACCACTACCAGCCACAATAACCCCCTCCTCTACCCGGCACTCTGCTGGTGCCCCAGGAGGACGGATGTCTTTTCTTAGGATTGGTCCAACCATTTTCTTTTTCTTCAATGTTTTCTTCGATTCCTCATTACATCCCTGTCAGAGCTGGTCTGTAGGTGGCACCTATCCAGATCAATGTGTATCCTCAGCCCTGGACTGGACATTGGGGGTTAGACTGGAGGTCACCTTCAGGCACTGGGTTGTGCATTAGGTGTTTTCCGGTCCCTATTCTGGTAACAAGTTAGCCATGGATCGCCGTTCACATTCAGAGCCGCTGCCTTTGGGCTCACCATGTCTCAGAAGACTCGCTCTGACGTAGGCTGAGCATCGGGAGCTTCCTCACTATTTTTTTTTCCACTGGATGCCTTTGCATTGGCTGCTTTTGTCCACTTTACTAGGGAAGTGGGTAAATATTGAGGGACTGAATCATGATATCATTTGCAGGGTGTAGGTGTCGCGCTCTCTTTCCCACCGCTGTCCCGCTACTACTCCTGCTTTGCAGACGAGCCACATGGCGCTCCAATCTCTGGTCTGTTCTTATTGCCCATCTACAGTGACCTTGGTCACCTCTGGCCTTTAGACCCTCATTGGCTACCAACTGCGTGTATGTGAGTACCTGAGGCCTGGCCTCGTATCCTGAGCTGGTTGCATCAAAACGACATTATTGACATGTCTGCCTAGACGCGGAGAAGATAGTGGGTGACCCAAGATAATGTTCTCCTAACAATTCCAGAGACATTTACCTTCTGAGGATGGATCATCTTTTTTTGATGTTGTAGAGAGAGCTTCTGAAGTATGATGGACGGACGCATCTCTGTGTGAGAGGAGAAGATGGCTCAAAGGGTAAGTACTCTGGCTGTGGATCTCAGAGTCGTGAGTTCAAATCCCTGAGCCCTCATCTCCTAGTGATTCTAAACGGATCACCTCACCTCTCCTCTCCTCTCAGGTTGTCTCTGGGCTTCTGACCAAGAGTGCCATAGAACATGGTGCCCCTGGCCTGTGACCCACAGTGCCCCTGGCCAGTCAGTGACTCAGAGGTCCTGCAGGTGAATGAGAATATAAAGGGGCCAAGCAGCACCAGCAGGTGGTGTAAGAATGCATTACAAATTTTTTTTGAATGTACCAATAAAAAAATCTAACACTGAGTCAGGTCACACACTGCCGACTCAGGTGTTGCATCTACATTTTCACCCGGTGGGTGCCTTGTCTGCTGTCACCCACAATCTTCTGTGGTGTCACCATGCTTTCCAGGCAGCACTGCTGGGGGACACTGGAGGTGAGGTGACCTGTCCAGAGTCATTAGGAGACCACTCAGGGATTTGAACTCTCAGCCCCATTGTACTGTCAGCACACATTGTGGGCTATTAGTCCTCTGAGCCATCTCCTCCTCACACTTAATGATGTGTTCGTCCTCCTATTTCTCCAGGACAAAGATTGGTGGAATTACAAAGTGGTAAAGGAGAGGTTTGAACCCACAGAACCTTGTCACCATCCAGCGCACTTACCACCAAGCCAAACGCTCCCTACATACCATGAAGTGCTCGTCCTCCTATTTCTCCAGGACAACGACTGGTGGATGTATAAAGCGGTAAAGGAATGATTTGAACTCACAGAGCCTACTTACCAGCCAGAGCACTTACCTCCCAGCCATCTGCTCCAAACCATTGGCCGTGGGCTGTTCATCCTTCTAGTTCTTCAGGACTCAGATTGGCAAAGTTATAAAAAGAAAGTCTTGAGCTCTCAGCACCTTCTTATCTTTCTGCGCACTTACCTCTCAGTGATTTGCTCATCCCCTTATTTCTCCAGGACAAGGCCTGGCAGACTTGTAAAGCAGTAAAGGAATGGTTTGAACTCACATAACCTTCTACTTTATCCAGAGCACTTACCTCCTTGCCATCTCCTCTACCGGGTAGCTTTTCCTAATTCTCCAGAATCATGGACTGATGGAATTATAAAGCTGTAAAAGATTGGTTGAATCCCACTGTACCTTCTCAATATCTAGAGTACTTACCTCCCATCTGCTCCTTACAGTGTATGGAGTGTTTGTCCTATTTCTCCGGGATAAGGACGGGTGGGATTATAACATAGTAATGGAATGGTTTGAACTCCCAAAATTCTGCTCTCTATCCCAATAACTTACCTCTCAGCCATCTTCTCCGTTGGGCTGACCACCAATCACTCTGTTAGTTCTGAATCTCTCCAATGCTCGATGTAAAACCAGCAATAAGGGGGATTGAACCCGCGACTTGAACTCACCAGCCGCCTCCATTAACCTGCTGAGCCACCTCTGACATGAGAGCATGGTGATAAAAAAAAAAAAACTAAATCCCGTAAAAGCGATGAGGTCACAGGTCAGGGCAGGAATCTTCTTCTCTAATTCAGCTCTCATCTTAATCAGTAAAAAAAAATAATTCATAGACCCCCCGCCATATATTTGATTGGAATGTATTTGGTAATGAGGTCAGGAAGTCGGTGTGTGATTGGTGGATGATGGGTGACGTAGGAGAGGTGTGCGGGGAGATCTTCAGGTCTGTGGAGAACCATCTCTTAGTATGGAGATGAGTTGTGATTGGAGGAGATGGCGCCCCCAGGTGTCAGGATGGGTTGTATGTTCATAGGACGCTATTATAAAAGGATTGGCCTTTCTCAGGGCGGCTTGTTCTTCGGTGGAATGATTGGCACTTTCTCAGCCGTCTCCACCTCTTCCTGTGCCCATGTGTCCTCTTATTTCTCCAGGACCAAGAATAGTGGAATTATAAAGAGGCAACGGAATGGCTTGAACTCACGGTGCCAGTGCAGCAGCTGGAGGACTTACCCCAAAGCCAACTGCAACATAGTCAACTCAGCCCCCTATTTCTCCAGGCCAAGGACTGGTGGAATTATAAAGCGGTAAAGAAAAGGTTTGAATTCTGAGATAGTGCCCACCACCCGGCACACTTACCTCCAGTCCATCCACTCCTATATCTTGTGGTTTATTTGTCCTTCTATTTTTGGTGGAGATTCAAAGTGCTGAAGAAAAGGCTGGAAACTTTCTCAACCATCTGCTGCTTATATTGGGGGGTTTTCACTTTCTACTATTTCCCCGTGACAAGGATTGGCATTAAGGCAATAGTTCGAACCCATGAAACTGTCTTAACATCCAGCGCACTTACCTCTGAGCCATGTGCTTCTCTCCCAGGTTGCTGGGTGTCCACCCTCTTATCTCTCCGGAACTCTAATTGGTGAACTTCCAAAGTGGTAAATGAATGGTACAAACTGACATACCTTCTCACTATCTAGAGCACTTACCTCACATAGTATTGTATGTTTGTCCTCCTATTTCTCCAGGACAAGGTTTAGTTGAAATATATAGAGGTAAATAAATGGTTAGAACTCACAGCACCACCTGCCCATCCAGAGCACTTACCTCCGAGCCATCTCCACTAGCGGGTTGTTCCTCCTAATTGTCCAGAACATAGACTGGCGGACTAATAAAGTGGTAAATGAATGTTTGAAGCTCATTGTAACTTCTCAGTATCTACAGTACTTCCCTCCCATTGGCTCCTCACACAGTAGGGTGAGCTGGACCTGACCTATCCTATTTCTCCAGTACAAGGACTGGTGGAATTAGAACTTAGTAAACAAATGGTTTAATCTTATCGTGCCACCAAACCATCCAGAACACTTACCACCCAGCCACCTTCCCCTCTGAATTTCTCCAAACCTCAATGTGAAACCAGCAATAAAATTGATTGAACCCATGACTAGAAACCACCAGCTGCAGGAATCTTCTTCTTCTCTGTAATTCAGCTCTGATCTTCATCAGGAAGAAAATAATTCACAAATGGATCCCCCGCCATTTATTTGATGGGAATGTATTTGGTAATGACGTTGGAAAGTCGGCATGTGATTGGTGGAGGATGTTTGATGGAGGAGAGGTGTGCAGGAAGATCTTGGGGGTCTGTGGAGAATCATCTTTCAGTATGGAGATGAGTTGTGATTGGAGCAAATGGCGCCCCCAGGTGTCAGGATGGGTGATGTACCCTCATTGGACTTTTTTATAAAAGGAATGGCCTTTTTCAGGCTCCTTGCTCATTCTTCGGTTCTCCTCCCTTTATAGCAGGGATAAGATCTCTATGTCTCCCATAGCAGGAAACAGAAGGACGGTTTCTCCCAATAAATGCACATATTGGTCAGCTCACCACAGATCATCAAATGTCACCTGAAGCTTTTATTGTGGAAAGATCACATCACAAAGGACCAAGCACAACGTTTCGGAGCTGCGCAGGGCCCTTCATCAGGCATAGACGCATCAGGTGCTGAGATCTCCTTCTGGAGTCCCAGATCCGGGTGTAATAAAGATGGCACATCGTGGGGTGGCAATGAACTCATGGTACCTCCTCAGCATTTACTGCATAGCCTTTTCCACCATTCACAGTGCAATGTGCTCCTATTACTCCAGGACAAGGACTGGTGGACTTAAAGGTATGATTTGAACTCACATACAATGGTCACCAACCAGAGCACTTACTCTCAGGGCATCTCCTGTTGGGATGTGATTGTCCTCCTATTTCTCCGGGACAAATCCTGGTGGAATTATAAAGTGTTAAAGAATCAGTTTGAACTCAGGATACCATCTCATCCTCACCACTGCGTTGGGCTCTCTTCCTACTTCTCCAGGACAAGGACTGGTGGAATTATGAAGCAACAGAAGATTCCCTACTCACCATCCAGAACACTTACCTCACAGCTATACTACAGAGTATGGTGTGTTCACCTTCTAAGCTCTCCAGGACAAGGACTGGTGGACTTATAAAGCAGTAAGGGAACAGTTTGAACTCACAGAGCTTGCCCACCATCTAAGGAACTTACCTCTCAGCCAACTGCCCCCTATATAGCATGGGGTCTGCTTCTCCTCCTATTCCACCAGGAGATAGATTGCTTGGAGACACGTGGCAAAGGAAAGGCTTGAACTCAGAGCACCTTCTCACATATCTGATCACTTACCTCTGGTGTGTTCATACTCCTATTTCTCCAGGACGAGGACTAGTGGGATTATAAAGTGGTAACGGAATGGTTTGAACTTACTGTGCTCTCACCATCAGGAGCACTCCCAGCCATCTCCTCCACTTGGGTGGCCAGTCTTTTATTCTATTAGTTCTGGATCACACCAACACTCAGTGTAAAAACAGCAATAAGGGGGTTTGAACCCGTGACTATAAATCACCATAAATACACTTTGATCTGCGGAGCCACCATTGATGAGTTTGTACATTGCAAAAAAAAAAAAAAGAAACATGAAACGATGTGAAGGCGATGAGGTCACCCCAGGTATCTTCTCCGTAGTTTAGCTCTGATCCTCATCAGGAACAAAGTAATTGACATATGAATCCCCCCCGACATATACTTGATGGGAATTTGTGTGGTGCTCCCTTCCCTGGACGTCCACCACGAGTGTGGTTTCTCTATCTCGAGATATCCTCCACCAAGTGTGTGTGGTGTCCCCTTCCCGATATATCCTCCCCTTAGTGTGTGTGTTTGGTGTCCCCTTTCTGAGATATCCTCCACCGAGTGTGTGTGTGGTGACCCCTTCCCGCGATTTCCTCCGCCGAGTGTGTGTGGTGTCCCCTTCCGGAGATATCCTCCACTAAGTGTGTATGTGTGTGGTGTCCCCTTCCTGAGATATCCTTTTTCGAGTGTGTGTGGTGTCCCTTCCCAGGATATCCTCCCCTTAGTGTGTGTGTTTGGTGTCCCCTTCCCAATATATCCTCCACCAAGTGTGTGTGTGGTGACCCCTTCCCGAGATATCCTCCACCGAGTGTGTGTGTGGTGACCCCTTCCCGAGATATCCTCCACCGAGTGTGTGTGTGGTGTCCCCTTCTCGAGATATCCTCCACCGAGTGTGTGTGGTGTCCCCTTCCCAAGATATCCTCCACCAAGTGTGTGTGTGGTGACCCCTTCCCGAGATATCCTCCACCGAATGTGTGTGTGGTGACCCCTTCCCGAGATATCCTCCACCGCGTGTGTGTTTGGTGTCCCCTTCCCGAGATATCCTCCACCGAGTGTGTGTGGTGCCCCCTTCCCGAGATATCCTCCACCGAGTGTGTGTGTGGTGACCCCTTCCCAAGATATCCTCCACCGAATGTGTGTGTGGTGACCCCTTCCCAAGATATCCTCCACCGAATGTGTGTGTGGTGACCCCTTCCCAAGATATCCTCCCCTTAGTGTGTGTGTTTGGTGTCCCCTTCTCGAGATATCCTCCATGAGTGTGTGTGTGGTGACCCCCTTCCCGAGATATCCTCCACCGAGTGTGTGTGTGGTGACCCCTTCCCGAGATATCCTCCACCGAGTGTGTGTGTGGTGACCCCTTTCCCTCGATATCCTCCACTGTGTGTGTGTGGTGCCCCCTTCCCGAGATATCCTCCACAGAGTGTGTGTGTGGTGACCCCTTCCCGAGATATCCTCCACCGAATGTGTGTGGTGACCCCTTCCCGAGATATCCTCCACCGAGTGTGTGTGTGGTGACCCCTTCCCGAGATATCATCCACCGAGTGTGTGTGTGGTGACCCCTTTCCCTCGATATCCTCCACTGTGTGTGTGTGGTGCCCCCTTCCCGAGATATCCTCCACCGAGTGTGTGTGTGGTGACCCCTTCCCGAGATATCCTCCACCGAATGTGTGTGGTGCCCCCTTCCCGAGATATCCTCCACCGAGTGTGTGTGTGGTGACCCCTTTCCCTCGATATCCTCCACTGTGTGTGTGTGGTGCCCCCTTCCCGAGATATCCTCCACCGAGTGTGTGTGTGGTGACCCCTTCCCGAGATATCCTCCACCGAATGTGTGTGGTGCCCCCTTCCCGAGATATCCTCCACCGAGTGTGTGTGTGGTGACCCCTTCCCGAGATATCCTCCACCGAGTGTGTGTGGTGACCCCTTCCCGAGATATCCTCCACCGAGTGTGTGTGTGGTGACCCCTTTCCCTCGATATCCTCCACTGTGTGTGTGTGGTGCCCCCTTCCCGAGATATCCTCCACCGAGTGTGTGTGTGGTGACCCCTTCCCGAGATATCCTCCACCGAATGTGTGTGGTGCCCCCTTCCCGAGATATCCTCCACCGAGTGTGTGTGTGGTGACCCCTTCCCGAGATATCCTCCACCGAATGTGTGTGGTGACCCCTTCCCGAGATATCCTCCACCGAGTGTGTGTGTGGTGACCCCTTCCCGAGATATCCTCCACCGAGTGTGTGTGTGGTGTCCCCTTCTCGAGATATCCTCCACCGAGTGTGTGTGTGGTGTCCCCTTCCCAAGATATCCTCCACCAAGTGTGTGTGTGGTGTCCCCTTCCCGAGATATCCTCCACCGAGTGTGTGTGTGGTGACCCCTTCCCGAGATATCCTCCACCGAATGTGTGTGTGGTGACCCCTTCTCGAGATATCCTCCACCGCGTGTGTGTTTGGTGTCCCCTTCCCGAGATATCCTCCACCGAGTGTGTGTGGTGCCCCCTTCCCGAGATATCCTCCACCGAGTGTGTGTGTGGTGACCCCTTCCCAAGATATCCTCCACCGAATGTGTGTGTGGTGACCCCTTCCCAAGATATCCTCCACCGAATGTGTGTGTGGTGACCCCTTCCCAAGATATCCTCCCCTTAGTGTGTGTGTTTGGTGTCCCCTTCTCGAGATATCCTCCATGAGTGTGTGTGTGGTGACCCCTTCCCGAGATATCCTCCACCGAGTGTGTGTGTGGTGACCCCTTCCCGAGATATCCTCCACCGAGTGTGTGTGTGGTGACCCCTTTCCCTCGATATCCTCCACTGTGTGTGTGTGGTGCCCCCTTCCCGAGATATCCTCCACCGAGTGTGTGTGTGGTGACCCCTTCCCGAGATATCCTCCACCGAATGTGTGTGGTGACCCCTTCCCGAGATATCCTCCACCGAGTGTGTGTGTGGTGACCCCTTCCCGAGATATCCTCCACCGAGTGTGTGTGTGGTGACCCCTTTCCCTCGATATCCTCCACTGTGTGTGTGTGGTGCCCCCTTCCCGAGATATCCACCACCGAGTGTGTGTGTGGTGACCCCGTCCCGAGATATCCTCCACCGTTTGTGTGTGGTGCCCCCTTCCCGAGATATCCTCCACCGAGTGTGTGTGTGGTGACCCCTTTCCCTCGATATCCTCCACTGTGTGTGTGTGGTGCCCCCTTCCCGAGATATCCTCCACCGAGTGTGTGTGTGGTGACCCATTCCCGAGATATCCTCCACCGTTTGTGTGTGGTGCCCCCTTCCCGAGATATCCTCCACCGAGTGTGTGTGTGGTGACCCCTTCCCGAGATATCCTCCACCGAGTGTGTGTGGTGACCCCTTCCCGAGATATCCTCCACCGAGTGTGTGTGTGGTGACCCCTTTCCCTCGATATCCTCCACTGTGTGTGTGTGGTGCCCCCTTCCCGAGATATCCTCCACCGAGTGTGTGTGTGGTGACCCCTTCCCGAGATATCCTCCACCGAATGTGTGTGGTGCCCCCTTCCCGAGATATCCTCCACCGAGTGTGTGTGTGGTGACCCCTTCCCGAGATATCCTCCACCGAATGTGTGTGTGGTGACCCCTTCCCGAGATATCCTCCACCGAGTGTGTGTGTGGTGACCCCTTCCCGAGATATCCTCCACCGAGTGTGTGTGTGGTGACCCCTTCCCGAGATATCCTCCACCGAGTGTGTGTGTGGTGACCCCTTCCCGAGATATCCTCCACCGAATGTGTGTGGTGACCCCTTCCCGAGATATCCTCCACCGAGTGTGTGTGTGGTGACCCCTTCCCGAGATATCCTCCACCGAGTGTGTGTGTGGTGACCCCTTTCCCTCTATATCCTCCACTGTGTGTGTGGGGTGCCCCCTTCCCGAGATATCCTCCACCGAGTGTGTGTGTGGTGACCCCTTCCCGAGATATCCTCCACCGACTGTGTGTGGTGCCCCCTTCCCGAGATATCCTCCACCGAGTGTGTGTGTGGTGACCCCTTCCCGAGATATCCTCCACCGAGTGTGTGTGTGGTGACCCCTTCCCGAGATATCCTCCACCGAATGTGTGTGGTGACCCCTTCCCGAGATATCCTCCACCGAGTGTGTGTGTGGTGACCCCTTCCCGAGATATCCTCCACCGAGTGTGTGTGTGGTGACCCCTTCCCGAGATATCCTCCACCGAGTGTGTGTGTGGTGACCCCTTCCCGAGATATCCTCCACTGTGTGTGTGTGGTGCCCCCTTCCCGAGATATCCTCCACCGAGTGTGTGTGTGGTGACCCCTTCCCGAGATATCCTCCACCGAGTGTGTGTGTGGTGACCCCTTCCCGAGATATCCTCCCCCGAGTGTGTGTGGTGCCCCCTTCCCGAGATATCCTCCACCGAGTGTGTGTGTGGTGACCCCTTTCCCTCGATATCCTCCACTGTGTGTGTGTGGTGCCCCCTTCCCGAGATATCCTCCACCGAGTGTGTGTGGTGACCCCTTCCCGAGATATCCTCCACCGAGTGTGTGTGTGGTGACCCCTTCCCGAGATATCCTCCACCGAGTGTGTGTGTGGTGCCCCCTTCCCGAGATATCCTCCACCGAGTGTGTGTGCGGTGACCCCTTCCCGAGATATCCTCCACCGAGTGTGTGTGCGGTGACCCCTTCCCGAGATATCCTCCACTGAGTGTGTGTGGTGACCCCTTCCCGAGATATCCTCCACCGAGTGTGTGTGCGGTGACCCCTTCCCGATATATCCTCCACGGAGTGTGTGTGGTGCCCCCTTCCCGAGATATCCTCCACTGAGTGTGTGTGGTGCCCCCTTCCCGATATATCCTCCACGGAGTGTGTGCGGTGACCCCTTCCCGAGATATCCTCCACTGAGTGTGTGTGGTGCCCCTTCCCGATATATCCTCCACTGAGTGTGTGTGGTGCCCCCTTCCCATGATATAAGTGCCAACTCCAGGTGCCACCCGTAGTGCAGCTATTGGCTCGGCCTGTATAGATAAATGGGGTCCTGCAGTCCAGTCGGGTTTGGCTTTAGTTGCATTTCTAGACACAGAAGTGTATGTTCTTTCTTGTCCATGGAGGGACATCGAGAAGTTTCCCCCTTCAGGTTATACTACCACCTACAGGAGGACTGAATACTGACAAAAAAAAAACATAGGCCAGGTGAGGATAACCCCTCCTCTACCCAGCATGCCCGGCCATACCGGAAAAAAACATGACCCGTTGGGGCACCTCTAGAGTGACACACGTGGTACTTACCTGGATTTTACAGCTCTTGCCTTATTCCTCCATGAGGCCGTCATTCTCGGTCACATTCCTCCATGAGGCCGTCATTCTCGGTCACATTCCTCCATGAGGCCGTCATTCTCGGTCATATTCCTCCAGGAGGCCCCACCGGAGACTTGGAGGACGCTCTCATTTCTCAAGCACCTTTTATTGACTCCAGACATTTTCCATATGTGATACATACAATACAGGAGGTCATCTCGTAGATAATCACATCATATTATAGGAGGACGAGGCGTCACACATCATATATTCCATATAGATTTCTATACTTCCATCATAATTACTGTAATATGTCCCATAAAGTGTCCTGTGGTGAGACGTCTCTCTAGAGCGCAGAGCTCTCTATCTCTGCGTTGCCCGGGGCACTTCCATTCCCTCGTTCTCCAAAGACATCTTCATGAGGAGATTTCATTCCCAGAGGCAATGGCTACCGAAGTGTGGCTGAAGAGCTTGCACTTTTAATGTGGATTACTATAGTGCTAGAAGGATATTGAGGCATTGGCAAAGGGTGGGGGAATAAGAGGTGCAAAATACTGTGGAAGGGACTTGGGATAAAAGAGACAATTGGGGGTTTTCCATATTCCCCCCCCCTCCGCCGTCGGAAGAAGCTCCAATCACAGGATTAGTGAGGTGTACCCCACCGGCACCAGACCCGTATCGCTCCCTCGCTTGCAGCGGATCCAGTCTTCATCCATCGTCCCGAGTAACTGCAAGATGTCTCCTTTCCTAAAGCTCAGCTGAGCTTCACCGGAGGCGGCGTGATCGCAGAGAGCGCGGAGGGTCCTGCGGGTAGAAAGGTCAGAATCAAGACTTCACCCAGGTATGACATCACACTGTTACCTCATCAAGGGACTAATCAGAACTCCACCCAGTAGGCGGTACCGGCCTTCCTCAACCCTTTTTACCCCAGAGGAACCCTTGAAATAATGTTTTAGGTCCTACTAAAAACCAATTCATTGAAGGTTCACACTTGCTTTAGAACGTGGCATTGGATGCCAATCAAAGCTCCTCCAACTAATAAAAATGGTTCTCTTACAGTCCTGGTCACACACAAATGTCCTCCATGTCACTTTCTTGGTGCTTCAAAGCCTCCATAGAAGTCTATGACAACCCTCCATAGAAGTCTATGACAACCCTCCATAGAAGTCTATGACAACCCTCCATAGAAGTCTATGACAACTCTACAACCCTCCGTAGAAGTCTATGGCAACCCTCCGTAGAAGTCTATGGCAACCCTCCGTAGAAGTCTATGGCAACCCTCCGTAGAAGTCTATGGCAACCCTCCGTAGAAGTCTATGGCAACCCTCCGTAAAAGTCTATGACAAGCCTCCGTAAAAGTCTATGACAAGCCTCCGTAGAAGTCTATGACAAGCCTCCATAGAAGTCTATGACAAGCCTCCATAGAAGTCTATGACAAGCCTCCATAGAAGTCTATGACAAGCCTCCATAGAAGTCTATGACAACGCTTGCTAACAGCACCTGCATTTGAGGAGCTTTTATTCTGCGATACCTTCGCTTTGTTTTGGAAGTAGGAGATATCCCAGGATGCACTGGGATACCAACAAGCCAACCAAAAAGACATGGTCAGCAGTCACTTCCGGTTTATATTCTGGGAGTGTCTGGTGCAGACGTCATATCTGGTGTGCAACATAGGAACACTATAGTGGAAGATGAGTGGGGACCAGCGGAGCTGGGGATACTCCTGAGTGGGGAATCAGCAGAGTTGGGGGTCACTGCTAAACGGGGGATAAGCAGAGCTGGAGGTCACTACTGAGCGGGGAATCAGCAGAGTTGGGGGTACTACTGAGCGGGGGATCAGCAGAGTTGGGGGTTACTACTGAGTGGGGATCAGCAGAGTTGGGGGTTACTACTGAGTGGGGATCAGCAGAGTTGGGGGTTACTACTGAGCAGGGGATCTGCTGAGTGGGGATACTATTGAGCCCCTTTAAAACACACAGGACATTTTCCAATCTTCATTAAAGCTTCAGAAACACATGATAAAATCCTGGTGAGGCGTCACCCTGGTGACCGGTGGACGGAATGGGTCGGAACCATCAGATGGGAAGTCGATCAGCGATGGTTGGAGGAACCCGGGTGGGAATGGCCGGACCATACAGAGGAGAACTGCTCTCACCTCTCCGGTTTGCAGTCACTTTGGCGTCTCTCCTCCGGCTCTGCAGGGGGCGCTCTCTCTTGCTCCGGGGGGGTCCGAAGACGAATGAAGTTCAGAACATTCACATTTGGAGGCAACCAGCTGGAGGGACGTCTGAGGAGAACATCGGAAAACTGAGAGGTAACATGGAAGAGGAGAGGGAGGAATGTATGGAGATGACAGGTCCTCATTCTCCAGGTACAATTCCTTGGCCCACTAATGTACATTTTTATTAGAGACCACGGCAGATAACCCCGGGGGGTGGGGCACTGTGTACCCCCTATACTTATCCAGGACATTGAGTGCACACCATCTGCTGGATACAAGGGGGGCATTCTCTAGAACCGGGGTCTCCAAACTATTCCTCCCACTGACACCAATGATGGGGCACTATTCCTCCCACCACTGATACCAATGATGGGGCACTATTCCTCCCACTGACACCACTGATGGGACACTATTCCTCTCACTGATACCAATGATGGGGACACTATTCCTCCCACCAATGATGGGACACTATTCCTCCCACTGACACCAATGATGGGGCACTATTCCTCCCACTGATACCAATGATGGGACACTATTCCTCCCACTGACACAATGATGGGACACTATTCCTCCCACTGACCCCAATGATGGGACACTATTCCTCCCACTGACACCAATGACGGGACACTATTCCTCCCACTGACACCAATGATGGGACACTATACCCCCCCCCCCCCTCCCACTGAAACCAATGATGGGACACTATTCCTCCCACTGACACCAATGGTGGGGACACTATTCCTCCCACTGATAACAATAACGCCAGGACATTTTGTACTCCCGCTGGCCAGATTCCACCCCCTAATAAAGTGGCTCTTTGTTCAGAAGATTTGGTTGCCCCCTGCTCTACAACATCGCTATCCTCCTCCTGCAGTATTTCTCTACCCCAGGCTTGACTTGCCCCCCCAACAGGACATGTTTCAGGATTTTCCTCAGGAAGAACTGCAATCCTAAAAACATGCCCTGTTGGGGCACCTCTAGAGTGACACACGTGGTACTTACCTGGATTTTACAGTTCTTGCCTCCGAATTGCGGCTATGAGCGGCGCTCGCCCCAAACAGCTGACCAAACCAGCTGCTCTTCTCCTCTGGGGAGTGACACAGAGTTGTGGGACCCCCATTCACACGGACAGGCTGTCTGCACCGAGTCTCTCCTCCTCGTCTTGGTGCCGAATCTTCTTCTCCGGAAATACTGGCTGTTATGGGATTTGTGAAGCTCCGATTGGGCGGTCTTAGCAGTTGGCTCCCATTTTCTGTTTTCTGAGAGTTTCCCTCACAAGGTGGTTCCTCAGGAAGTCTTTGCTCTGTGGGGGGTAATTGTTCGGCCTGGCTCTGCTCTTTGTCAGGCGCCCCTCTCAGCTTTCTGAAGGATGAAAAGGCCAATGAATCTTTATTCGAGGAGGGAATATACATGCGGGAGGCCTGGCTTAGCTGCCCCCACCAGGTAGTGCTGGAGTCTTTGGTCTTGGAGGTGGCACCTTGTTGGGTTCCTGCCCCTGTGGAGGAGCCGCACGGCAGCTGATCAGAGTCTCGTGCGGAGTCTCTGGAGGATACGGCCTCGTTGGGCTGAGGGCCACCACTGGAACAGCCTTTTGATGTGGGCTGAGGGCCACCACTGGAAGAGCCTTTTGATGGAGACCGGGATTGGCTTTCCTTTGGCTTCTCTCTGTCCGCATTTCCGGTGAGGTTTTGTGCCAGCCAGCCGCCCAAGTCCAGGATATGCTGAAAAGGCGGGACGCCCCAGCTGTCAGCCAGCGTCTGGTTAGCAGGACTGTGAGGGGTTGGTGGGTCTTGCAGCGGGAGGTGATGATGCTCAAAGAGAAGGTCGGTGTGGAAGGTCAGAGCCGACAGCGGCTGTAAGGTCAGAAGCAATTCCTCCCGAAGTTCAGGACAGGAAGTGGCAGCCAGTGAAAGGAATCCCAAAGGGAGGTAGAAGACTGACAGCTGATCTGTTGAGATAAAATGAGGATGAGGAAGAGTTCCGAAAAGAGGAAGATCCAATGTTGGGTGTTCTACCCCTGAAACGTACCATAAATCTGAAGGAGGTGGGAGATCCAGAGGTCCAGCTGCTTGGTGCTACAAGACAAAGGAAATAGGAAACATCAAACCCAATGCCATCTCACCCTTACCGCCAACTTTACACCTCATTTGGTTACTAGAGGTCCAATTGCTGCCTCTTCGGCCTCTCCCCCACCCCCCTATTGTCCACACTCACTTCAGAAGGCCGAAGATGAAAGCGTTGAATCTCCTCTGCGGGTCTCGGAGCTGCTGGAATCGACTGACATTGTAGAAGAGGATGTGAAAAGACTCCGGACCTGCAGAAGAAGAAGGAGGAGGAAGAACCCTTCAGAATCTTCTACGAAGGTCACCCGAAATGCAAAGACAGTTCTACACTCACCGGACTTCGCCGAGGCCTCCACCAGGTTCCAAGGACTCAGCCTCCTCTGGCCAATGATGACATCCTTCTGGAAGGGCTTCAGCCCGTCACCAATCAGGGAGAAGAGCGAGGGGCACAGGTGGTTCACAATGAGGTAGCCAAGCTTCGGACTCAGACGACTGTCACCCAGTTGTGTCTATGGAAGAAGAGAAACGAATCGCATCTGTCTGAGGCTCCTAAGCGTTCTATTACAGCTACTTCCTAAAATCTCCTCAATACCCCACAATCCTCAGAGGTCTCCATCATACACTTCATCAACCTCATCTCTCCATGGTGTCCTTCCCACACCTCCCCATCTATAACCCCCTCTCCTCCCATCATTCTATGGTGGCCTTCCCACACCTCCTCATCTATAACCCCCTCTCCTCCCATCATTCTATTGTGTCCTTCCCACACCTCATATATAACCCCCTCTCCTCCCATCATTCTATTGCGTCCTTTCCACACCTCATCTATAACCCCCTCTCCTCCCATCATTCTATGGTGTCATTCCAACACCTCCGCATCTATAACGCCCTCTCCTCCCATCATTCCATGGTGGCCTTCCCACACCTCCCCATCTATAACCCCCTCTCCTCCCATCATTCCATGGTGGCCTTTCCACACCTCCCCATCTATAACCCCCTCTCCTCCCACCATTCTATTGTGTCCTTCCCACACCTCATCTATAACCCCCTCTCCTCCCATCATTCTATTGTGTCCTTCCCACACCTCATCTATAACCCCCTCTCCTCCCATCATTCTATTGTGTCCTTTCCACACCTCATCTATAACCCCCTCTCCTCCCATCATTCTATGGTGTCATTCCAACACCTCCGCATCTATAACGCCCTCTCCTCCCATCATTCCATGGTGGCCTTCCCACACCTCCCCATCTATAACCCCCTCTCCTCCCATCATTCTATTGTGTCCTTCCCACACCTCATCTATAACCCCCTCTCCTCCCATCATTCTATTGTGTCCTTTCCACACCTCATCTATAACCCCCTCTCCTCCCATCATTCTATGGTGTCATTCCAACACCTCCGCATCTATAACGCCCTCTCCTCCCATCATTCCATGGTGGCCTTCCCACACCTCATCTATAACCCCCTCTCCTCCCATCATTCTATTGTGTCCTTCCAACATCTCCTCATCTATAACCCCCTCTCCTCCCATCATATCCCATCACTCCATGGTGTCCTTCCCACACCTCCCCATCTATAACCCTCTCTCCTCCCATCATTCTATTGTGTCCTTCCCACACCTCCGCATCTATAACCCCCTCTCCTCCCATGATTCTATTGTGTCCTTCCCAGCCCTCATCTATAACCCCCTCTCCTCCCATCATTCTATTGTGTCCTTCCCACACCTCCCCATCTATAACCCCCTCTCCTCCCATCATTCTATTGTGTCCTTCCCTCACCTCATCTATAACCCCCTCTCCTCCCATCATTCCATGGTGTCCTTCCAACATCTCATCTAACCCTCTCTCCTTCCATCATATCCCATCACTCCATGGTGTCCTTTCCACACCTCCCCATCTATAACCCCCTCTCCTCCCATCATTCCATGGTGTCCTTCCAACATCTCATCTAACCCTCTCTCCTTCCATCATATCCCATCACTCCATGGTGTCCTTTCCACACCTCATCTATAACCCCCTCTCCTCCCATAATTCTATTGTGTCCTTCCCACACCTCATCTATAACCCCATCTCCTCCCATCATTCTATTGTGTCCTTCCAACATCTCCACATCTATAACCCCCTCTCCTCCCATCATTCTATTGTGTCCTTCCCACACCTCATCTATAACCCCCTCTCCTCCCATCATTCTATTGTGTCCTTCCAACATCTCCTCATCTATAACCCCCTCTCCTCCCATCATTCTATTGTGTCCTTCCCACACCTCATCTATAACCCCCTCTCCTCCCATCATTCTATTGTGTCCTTCCTACACCTCATCTATAACCCCCTCTCCTCCCATCATTCTATTGTGTCCTTTCCACACCTCATATATAACCCCCTCTTCTTCCATCATATCCCATGATTCCATGGTGTCCTTTCAACATCTCCTCATCTAACCCTCTCTCATTCCATCATGTCCCATCATTCCATGGTGTCCTTCCAACACCTCCTCATCTATAACCCCCTCTCCTCCCATCATTCCATGGTGTCCGACCAACATCTCCTCATCTATAACCCCCTCTCCTCCCATCATTCCATGGTGTCCTTCCAAAATCTCCTCATCTATAACCCCCTCTCCTCCCATCATTCCATGGTGTCCGACCAACATCTCCTCATCTATAACCCCCTCTCCTTCCATCATGTCCCATCATTCCATGGTGTCCGACCAACATCTCCTCATCTATAACCCCCTCTCCTCCCATCATTCCATGGTGTCCTTCCAACATCTCCTCATCTATAACCCCCTCTCCTCCCATCATTCCATGGTGTCCTTCCAACATCTCCTCATCTATAACCCCCTCTCCTCCCATCATTCCATGGTGTCCGACCAACATCTCCTCATCTATAACCCCCTCTCCTTCCATCATGTCCCATCATTCCATGGTGTCCTTTCCACACCTCCTCATCTATAACCCCCTCTCCTCCCATCATTCCATGGTGTCCTTCCCACACCTCCCCATCTATAACCCCCTCTCCTCCCATCACTCCATGGTGTCCTTCCCACACCTCATCATCTATAACCCCCTCTCCTCCTATCATTCTATTGTGTCCTTCCAACATCTCCTCATCTATAACCCCCTCTCCTCCCATCATTCTAGTGCGTCCTTCCCACACCTCATCTATAACCCCCTCTCCTCCCATTATTCTATTGTGTCCTTCCCACACCTCATCTATAATCCCCTCTCCTCCCATCATTCTATTGTGTGCTTCCCACACCTCATCTATAACCCCCTCTCCTCCCATCATTCTATTGTGTCATTCCCACACCTCATCTATAACCCTCTCTCCTCCCATCATTCTAGTGTGTCCTTTCCACACCTCATATATAACCCCCTCTTCTTCCATCATATCCCATCATTCCATGGTGTCCTTTCAACATCTCCTCATCTAACCCTCTCTCCTTCCAACATGTCCCATCATTCCATGGTGTCCTTCCAACACCTCCTCATCTATAACCCCCTCTCCTCCCATCATATCCCATCATTCCATGGTGTCCTTCCAACATCTCCTCATCTATAACCCCCTCTTCTTCTATCATTTCATGGTGTCCTTCCAACATCTCATCTAACCCCCTCTCCTTCCATCATGTCCCATCATTCCATGGTGTCCTTCCAACATCTCCTCATCTATAACCCCCTCTCCTTCCATCATGTCCCATCACTCCATGGTGTCCTTCCAACACCTCCTCATCTATAACCCTCTCTCCTTCCATCATATCCCATCATTCCATGGTGTCCTTCCAAAACCTCTGCATCTATAACCCCCTCTCCTTCCATCATATCCCATCATTCCATGGTGTCCTTCCAAAACCTCTGCATCTATAACCCCCTCTCCTTCCATCATGTCCCATCATTCCATGGTGTCCTTCCAACATCTCCTCATCTAACCCCCTCTCCTTCCACCATATCCCATCATTCCATGGTGTCCTTCCAACACCTCCTCATCTATAACCCCCTCTTCTTCTATCATTCCATGGTGTCCTTCCAACCCCTCCTCATCTATAACCCCCTCTCCTTCCATCATGTTCTCATCTCTAGGGGGTCTCTGTGTTGCTGGGGGTCCCGTACATTCCTCAGTCTGGTTTACATATGGATATAAATTCCATCCATCCTCCCCTCCACTTGTCCATCCAGTCACCCCATTGTTCACTGCCCTCTCTTCCTTCATCGTCCTCCTGGCTCACCTTCTGCACCTGGTTTCGGCTGCCATTGAAATGGGAGATAATTCTGTCCACTGATGACCCAATGGCGATGAGGAGACCTGGTGGGGGAGGGTAGAGACATGGAATAAGTGCAATTAGTGAACCGACAGTGGACAATCCTATTGAAGACCCGGATACCTGTATGAGATCTGCTCAGGAAGTCCCTGATATCTCCCAGCTCTATATTATTGGACCGGGGTATTTAAAGTGGACCTGTCATCGGATATATAGAGATATATATATATATATATATATATATATATATATATATATATATATATATATATATATATATATATATATATATATATATATATATATATATATATATATATATATATATATATATATTCATTCATGCTGAGTGATGTGTCAGTGTCCCCCTGCCAGGTATTTATTTCCCCTGACAGTGATCCCACTCCTGTATATGGAGACTTGTCTGGGACTTACTCTTCCAGACTGGTGAAGATACTGAAGTTGGTGAAGTCCTCGTTAAAGAGACTGCAGGTAAGAGCACAGAAAACCCAGAAGTATAGAGGATTCCTCCCCGTGTTCTCCAGCCATCCATCTGACCATTCCAGGAAGAGTAAGTTCCCTAGCCCAGCCCCTCCCACCACTGCTCCTCCTCTTCAGGGAGTGTCTAATGGCCAACTATGCTGACCCAGCTTCTCTGTCCCTCCCCTACAATAAAATATAAATATACATATAATCTTATAGGAAGTCTGTTGGAGAGGTGAATTGTCTGGTGACAGGGTCTCTTTAAGTTGCAGGTGACTATATAAGTGTCATGGCCACCCTAAATGTCACGTGACAAGTCCACTGTGCTTGAGGATGTGGAGGCGTGGTCTGTGCTGCAGGATGTGGGGGCGTGGTCTGTGCTGGGGGATGTGAGGGCGTGGTCTGTGCTGGGGGATGTGAGGGCGTGGTCTGTGCTGGGGGATGTGAGGGCGTGGTCTGTGCTGGGGGATGTGAGGGCGTGGTCTGTGCTGGGGGATGTGAGGGCGTGGTCTGATGTAAACCTGTCTTGGATAGGGAGAATTGCAACAGTGAAGATGATGGTTTTGCCCAAAATGTTGCATTATTGTAGAACTTTGTCTGCCTATCTTAGTACCACCGGAGGCGCTCAGGTCATTTATTTGGGGCGCAGGTTGGCCCGGCTACAATGTACGTCACAGGACAACTCCCACACTGACAGTGTCAGTATCAGTGAGTGTCAGTATCAGTCAGTATCAGTGTCAGTGAGTGTCAGTATCAGTCAGTATCAGTGTCAGTATCAGTATCAGTGTCAGTCAGTATCAGTGTCAGTCAGTGTCAGTATCAGTGTCAGTATCAGTGTCAGTATCAGTGTCAGTGTCAGTGTCAGTGTCAGTGTCAGTGTCAGTGTCAGTCAGTATCAGTGTCAGTGTCAGTATCAGTATCTCTCACATGGCAATTTCCCACGAGTGGTGCACACATCGCTTACATGTGTGTTCACTTCTGCGTACAAGACCGGGGGGGGAGGGGTTAACTTTTTTTTTCTTATTTATTTTATTTTATTTTATTTATTTTTTGACACTGTCCCTTTAATTTATATTTTTTTGATCACTTTAATTCTTATGACAAAGAATGTAAACATCTCATGTAATGGAGATAAGAGATGACAGGTCCTCTTTATGGGAGATCCGGGGGCTGGAGGACCATTATTAATGGGACATTGATTGACCCCTCCCCCCCCCCGGTCTTGTGCTGATGTCACCGCATTTCTACACGTGGACTGTGATTGGCCGTTTATATTTTATATTATTTTTCTTCTTATTTACAAACTCAATAAAAGGATTGAAAGAGAAATTCTGAAAAGACGTCAATTTACTTTTCTTGTCACGCTGGAGGAAGTCTCCGCCCCCATCCGCCATCAGCGGCTCGCCCACGCCACCTGCAGGAAGGAGAGAACAAAGGGCGGGCGTGTTATCCATCCTAAACTCCTCCCCATCCTGGACTCCTCCTCCTCTGTATATAGAGTCCCTCTTTATCAATCCCGCCCCATTCCAAACTCCGCCCCATCCTGGACTCCTCCTCCTCTCTGTCCCCCAATCCCACCCCAGTTTATCATCCCGCCCCAATCCCGCCACATCCTGGACTCCTTCCTTTCTGTATTAACGTCCCTTATTTATAAAGTCCCCTTTAACTCCTCCCCTGGGACATCCCCGGACCCCTCCTTCTCTGTATATAGAGTCCCTGGACTTCCTCCTCTTCTGTATATAAAGTCCCCTTTATCAATCCCGCCCTCATGGACTCTCCTTCTTGTATATACGTCCCCTTTATCAATCCCGCCCATCCTGGAATCCTCCTCTTCGTATATAACAGTCCCCCCCTTTATCAAATCCCGCCCCATCCTGGATCCTCATTCTCTGTATATAATGTCCCTTTATTCATCCTTTCCTCTTTATTATAGTCCCCTTTATCAATCCCGCCCCATTCCAAACTCCTCCCCATCCTGGACTCCTCCTCTTCTCTTATATAGAGTCCCCTTATCAACCCCCTACCCTTCTGTATATAAAGTACCCCCGCCCCATCAATCCCGCCCCATTCCAAACCCCCCATCCCTGGACTCCTCCTTCCTCTCTTATATTAAGTCCCCCTTTATCCCCGCCCCCATCCTGGACTCCTCCTCCTCTTAATATAAAATCCCGCCCCCCTGGAGGGTACTAATATGAGGGAGGGATCTCCTTATATCCCCATGACTATCAAGTCCCGCCCCCTTCACGAGTTATAATATGGGGGGAGGTGGAACTCCTCTCTTTATATAAAGTCCCCTTTATTCCCCTGGGGTATAAAATATCCTGGAATCCTCCTCTTCTGGAGGGGTGATATATAACAATAGGGTATATAAAGGCCCAGGGGTATATAATATGGGGGAGGGTTTCTGATATATATAGAGGTTATGGGGGGAGTATAAGATGGGGGAGGTGATGATATATAGAGGTAGTAAAGGGGTATAGTATAATATGTTTAGGGGTGAAGTTTAGAGGTATGGGGGAGTTATGGGGGAGGGGTAGCTCCCCTTTATATACTCCTCATCTCTGTATATAAATGGCCCCAATCCTACTCCTCACTTCTCTGTATATAAAGTCCCCTTATATATGGGGGACTCCTCCTTCCTGTATATAATTCCCCTTTATCACCCGGGATCCACTATATAGTCCCCTTTAGGTATTCCTGGGGCGTTTCACTTTATGGGGAAGGGGTCCTCCTCTATATATAGGAGGTATGGGGGACTCCTCCTCCTCTGTATATAATATGTCCCCTTTAATCATCCCATCCCCATCCTGGACCCCCTATCTATATATAGAGGTCCCGCCCTTATAATGATTCCTTTCTCAAAACCCCCCCATCCTGGACTCCGTGTATATATAGAGTCCCCTATCAATCCCCCCCATCCTGGCTATAATAAAGTCCCCTGATTATCCAATCCCGAGGTCCTGGGGGGGGGTATCCTCCTCTGTAAAATATATCAATCCCACCCCATCCTGGGGAGTCCCCTGATATATATCATATCCCGCCCCATCCTGGGTTCCTCCTTCCTTTTGTATATTAATATGGGGGAGGGTCTGATATATATCCCGCCCCATCCTGGACGGTATTTATATGGGGATGGGTCCCCTATATAGATCCCCACCCATATGGGGGGGTCTATGGGGAAGGGGTGACCCCTTTATCTCCCACCCCATTGGGGGGTTATAGGGGGGACCCCCCCTTATCAATCCCTCCCAGGTCCTGGACTCCTCCTCATTATATAAACCCCCCCTAGGGGGTATAATATGGGGGAGGGGGTGATATATAGGGGTGATATATAGAGGTATGGGGGGGGTATAAATATGGGGGGAGGGGTGATATATAGAGGTATGGGGGGGGGGTATAATATGGGGGAGGGGTGATATATAGAGGTAGAGGGTATATTATATTGGGGGGTATAATATATATTCGGGGGGTAGGGGGTGATATATATAGAGGTATGGGGGGGTGTATATATATGGGGGAGGGGTGATATATAGAGGTATGGGGGGGTATAATATGGGGGAGGGGTGATATATAGAGGTATGGGGGGGTGATTAATAGAGGTATGGGGGAGGGGTGATATATATAGAGGTATGGGGGGGTATTATATGGGGGAGGGGTGATATAATATAGAGGTATGGGGGGTATAATATGGGGGAGGGGTGATATGGGGGGGGGTATATATGGGGGAGGGGTGATATTGAGGTATGGGGGGTATAATATGGGGGAGGGGTGATATATAGAGGTATGGGGGTATAATATGGGGGAGGGGGGTATAATATGGGGAGGGGTGATTATATAGAGGATGGGGGGTATAATATGGGGGAGGGGTGATATATAGAGGTATGGGGGGGTATAATATGGGGGAGGGGTGATATATAGAGGTATGGGGGGGTATAATATGGGGGTGGGGTGATATATAGAGGTATGGGGGGTTATAATATGGGGGAGGGGTGATATATATAGAGGTATGGGGGGGTATAATATGGGGGAGGGGTGATATATAGAGGTATGGGGGGTATAATATGGGGAGGGGTGATATATATAGGTATGGGGGGGTATAATATGGGGGAGGGGTGATATATAGAGGTATGGGGGGGTATAATATGGGGGAGGGGTGATAGAGGTATGGGGGGGGGGGTATAATATGGGGGAGGGGTGATATATATAGAGGTATGGGGGGGGTATAATATGGGGGAGGGGTGATATATATAGAGGTATGGGGGGGTATAATATGGGGGAGGGGTGATATATATAGAGGTAGGGGGGGGTATAATATGGGGGAGGGGTGATATATATAGGAGGTATGGGGGGGTATAATATGGGGGAGGGGTGATATATAGAGGTATGGGGGGGTATAATATGGGGGAGGGGGAGGGGTGATATATAGAGGTATGGGGGGTATATATATGGGGGAGGGGTGATTTATATAGATATATAGAGGTATGGGGGGTATAATATGGGGGAGGGGTGATATATATATAGAGGTATGGGGGGGTATAATATGGGGGAGGGGTGATATATAGAGGTATGGGGGGGTATATGGTGGGTTGGGGGGTTGATATGGGGGGAGGGGTGATATATATAGAGGTATGGGGGGGTATAATATGGGGGAGGGGTGATATATATAGAGGTATGGAGGGGTATAATATGGGGGAGGGGTGATATATATGGGGGGGGTGATGGGGTGGGGGGGTATGGGGGAGGGGTGATTATATAGAGGTATGGGGGGGGTTATAATATGGGGGAGGGGGGTGGTGGGGGGTTGGTTATATATATATATAGAGGTTGGGGGGTTTATGGGGGAATATGGGGGGGGGGGTATAATAGGGGGAGGGGTGATATATATTGAGGTATGGGGGGGTATAATATGGGGGAGGGGTGGTATATAGAGGTATGGGGGGTGATAACCCCCCCCCCCCCCCCTATGGGGGAGGGGTGGGGGGAGGTGATATTTTATGGGGGAGGGGTGGGGGTATTGGGTGGTTATAATATGGGGGTAGAGGTGGTAGGGGGGGTATAAATGTGGGAGTTGGGGTGGGGGGTATATATGGAGGGGAGGGGTATAGAGGTATGGGGGGGTTATATAGGGTAGGTGGGGGGGGAGGGGTGATATAATATGGGTTATGGGGGGGGTATAATTATGGGGGAGGGGTGTATGATGGGTATGGGGGGTTATAATATGGGGGAGGGGGGGGGGGGGTGGGGTGATTATATAGAGGTTTTTTAAGGGGGGGTATAATATGGGGGGGGTGATATATATAGAGGTAATTATGGGGGGTGTTATATTTTAATATTATTTTATGTTTTTATATTATTATTATATTATTTATATTTTTTTATTTTTATTATTATATTATTTTTTTTATTTATTATATATTATTTTTTTTTTATTCTATTTTATTTTAATATTTTATATTTTTATATTATTATATTTAATATTTTAATATGGGGGAGGGGTGTATATAGAGGTATGGGGGGTATAATATGGGGGAGGGGTGATATATATAGAGGTATGGGGGGTATAATATGGGGGAGGGGTGATATTATATAGAGGTATGGGGGGTATAATATGGGGGAGGGGTGTTATATAGAGGTATGGGGGGGTATAATCTGGGGGAGGGGTGATATATAGAGGTATTGGGGGGGTATAATATGGGGGAGGGGTGATATATAGAGGTATGGGGGGGTATAATATGAGGGAGGGGTGATATATAGAGGTATGGGGGGTATAATATGGGGGAGGGGTGATAGAGGTATGGGGGGGTATAATATGGGGGAGGGGTGATATATATAGAGGTATGGGGGGTATAATATGGGGGGAGGGGTGATATAATTTAGAGTTTTGGGGGGTATAAATATGGGGGTGGGGTGATATATATAGAGGTAGGGGGGGTTAATATGGGGTGGGGTGAATATATAGAGGTATGGGGGTGGGGTTTTATATGGGGGAGGGGTGATTATATAGAGGTATGGGGGGGTATAATATGGGGTAGGGGTGATTTATATAGAGGTATGGGGGGGTATTTATGGGGGAGGGGTTGATATATAGAGGTATGGGGGGTATAATTATGGGGAGGGGTGTTTTATTAGAGGTATGGGGGGGTATTATATGGGGGGGGGTGATTATAGTGGTTTGGGGGGTTATAATATGGGGGAGGGGTGATATTTTAGTGGTATGGGGGTTATAATTTGGTGGAGGGGTGATATATAGTGGTATGGGGGGGTTTAATATGGGGGAGGGTGTGATATATTGAGGTTTGGGGGGTATTATTGGGGGAAGGGGTGATAGATTTTATAGAGGTATGGGGGTTATAATAGGGGGAGGGGTGTTATATTGTGGTATGGGGGGGGTATTATTTTGAGGGAGGGGTGATAGAGGTATGGGGGGGTTATAATAAGGGGAGGGGTGAGATATTATAGAGGTATGGGGGTTAATATGGGGGGAGGGTTGAGTTATAGAGATATGGGGGGGTTTTTAATTTGGGGGAGGGTGATATATATAGAGATGGTAGGGGGGGGTAGAATATGGGGGAGGGGTGGTTTATTAGTTAGAGGGAGGGGGGTTATAATATGGGGGAGGGGTGATATATTTTGAGGTATGGGGGTTTTATATGGGGGAGGGGTGAATATTGAGGTTTGGGGGGTATAAGATGGGGGAGGGAGTCGATTTATATAGTAGGTTGGGGGTTTTAATATGGGGGTGGGGTGATTATATAGTAGGAGGGGGGTGTTTTGTGGGGGTAGGGGTTGAGATTATTAGAGGTTGGGGGGGTTTATTTGGGGGAGGGGGGAGGTTATATAGAGGTGATGGGGGGGTTTTGGGGGTGGGGTGTTATATGAGTATGGGAGGGGTTTTATAGGGGGGTGGGGTGATATTTATTGAGGGTATGGGGGGTATATTATGGGGGGGGAGGGGTGAATATAGATTGAGGTTTGGGGGGGTATTATTGGGGGGTGGGGGTGTTGTTGAGGTTGGGGGGGGTGTTATTGGGGGTGGGGTGAATTAGTGGTTTGGGGGTTTTTTTGGGGGAGGGTGATTGTTTATAGTGGGATGGGGGGGGTTAATATGGGGGAGGGGGGTTTTTTTTAGAGGTATGGGGGGTTATTTTATGGGGGTGGGGGTGTTTTTAGTGGTTTATGGGAGGGTTATATTATGGGGGTGGGGTGTTATTGAGAGGTAGGGGGGGGATAATAGGGGGATGGGGTGAGATGTGAGAGGGTGGGGGGGCGGGGGAGGGGTATGGGGGTTGGTGGGTGGTAGTATAGGGGGGGGGGGTGATGATGGGGCAGAGGGTGAGTATTTTATAGAGGTGGGGGGGGTAGGGGGTGGGTTTAGGTGATATGGGTGGTATGGGTGGTAGTGGTTGGTGGGTGGGGGAGGGGTTGGTGTATGGGGTTGGAGTATGGGTTGGTATGGGGGGGGGGTGGGGGGTGTGGGTGGGGGTTTGGGTATAGGTGGTGGGGTAGGGGGTATAAAGGTGGGGTTTTTAGGTTATAGGGGGGGTGGGGGTGGGTGGGGGGGGTTTATGGTTGGGCTGGTGGGTTGGTATAGGGTGTGGTTGGTTAGTGGTATGGGGGTATGTTGGGGTTAGTGGGGTGTGGGGGTTGGTGGTATTGGGTGTGTTGTGTGGGTGGGGGTTGGGTGGGGGGTGGTTTATATATAGGGGGTGGTTTGGGTTCGAGGGTGGTGGGGGGTATGGGGGGTGGTGGGTTGGTATAGGGTTGGTTGGATGGTGGTAGATGGGGGGGGTTATGGTGTGGGGGGTATGGTTTGGGGGGTATAGTATGTGGGGGGTCTGGTTATATAGGGGTGGGGTATGGTGGGGGGGTGGGGGGTAGGGGGTTGGTGCGGGGTATGGGGGGGTATTGTGGTGGTGGTAGGTGGGTTAGGGGGTGGGGGGTGGGGTGGTTTGGTAGGTGGTAGGTATAGGGGTGGGGGGGGTTGGTTCGGGTGGGTTGTTGGGGGGGTGGGTTTGGTTGGGGTATGGGGTGGTGGGTGGGGGGTATGGGGTTTAGGGGGGGGGGAGGGTGGGGGGGGATTATGGTGATGGTGGGCGGTGGGGGGGTGGGTGGGTTATCGTATATTGAGGTATGGGGGGGGTGGTATAAGGTATGGGGGGGGGGTGGGTTGGGTATATTATGGGGGGTAGAGGTTAGTATGGGTATGGGGGAGGGGGTGATATATTATAGGGCGGGCTGGGTATGGGGGGGGGGTGTATTTTATAGGAGGTGGGGGGGGTAGGGGTGGTGGTGGGGTGGTGGGTATATAGGTGTGGTTTGGTAGTTTTTGGTATATGGGTAGGGGGGTGGGGTGGGTATAATAGGTTTGAGGTGGGGTATGGGGGGGTATAATATGGGGGGGGTGAGGGGTGATAATATGAGGGTAATAGTGGGGGGGGGTGGATAATAAGGGGGGATATGGGTGGGGTGATAGGGTGATAGAGGTATGGGGGGTATTATTATGGGGTGAGGGGTATAATATGGGGGGGTAGGGGTGATTATATAGAGGTAGAGGTATTTATTGGGGGGGGTTATGGGGGGTTATAGGTATGGGTGGGGTGTGTATATATATAGAGGTATGGGGGGTATAATATGGGGGAGGGGGGGGTATGGGGGGGTATTTGGGGTGAGGTAGGGGGGGTATAATATGGGGGAGGGGTGGATATATATAGAGGTATGGGGGGGGGGGAGGGGTGTTATATAGAGGTATGGGGGTTATAATATGGGGAGGTATGGGGGTGGGGTGGGGTTTTATAATATGGGGGGTGGGTAGGGGGTGATATATATAGAGGTATGGGGGGGTTATAATATGGGGGGGGGTAGGGGTGATATATAGAGGTATGGGGGGTTATAATATGGGGGGGGGTGGTAGGGGTGATATATATAGAGGTGGGCTTATGGGGGGTATATATGGGGGGGGGGGTGGGTGGGTATAATATGGGGGAGGGGTGGATATAGAGGTATGGGGGTGGGGTGATGTATATAGAGGTATGGGGGGGGGGTATAATATGGGGGAGGGGGTGATATTATATAGAGGTATGGGGGGGGTATATATGGGGGAGGGGTGTATATATAGGTATGGGGGGGGGGTTTAATGGGGGGGGTGATATATAGAGGTATATATTGGGGGGGAGGGGTGTTATATATATATGGAGGTGGGGGGGGTATAATATGGGGGAGGGGGTGATATATATAGGGGGGGTAGGGGGAGGGGGGTGTTATGGGGGGGGGTATAATATGGGGGAGGGGTGAGGTATATGGGGGGGGTATAATATGGGGGAGGGTTATATATAGGGTATGGGGGGGGGTATAATATGGGGGAGGGGTGATATATTAGAGGTATGGGGGGGTATAATATGGGGGAGGGGTGTATATAATATGGGGGTAGGGGGGGGTGATATATAGAGGTATGGGGGGGATATTATGGGGGAGGGGTGATATATATATAGGTATGGGGTGGGGGTTGTTGTTTTTAGTATGGGGGTGGTTAATATGGGGGGGGGGGTGATATATAGAGGTATGGGGGAGGGGGTGATATATAGAGGTATGGGGGGGGTTATAATATGGGGGAGGGGTGTATATATAGAAGTGGGGGGGGGGGGTATAATATGGGGGAGGGGGGTGATATATAATAATATGGGGGGGGGGTGATATATAGAGGTATGGGGGGGGGGGGAATAATATGGGGGAGGGGGGTGTGTGAGGTATGGGGGGGTATAATATGGGGGAGGGGTGATATATAGAGGTAGGGGGGGTTATAATATGGGGGAGGGGTGATATATATAGAGGTATGGGGGGGGGGTGGGGTATATTATGGGGGAGGGGTGATATATATAGGAGGTATGGGGGTGGGGGGGGGATTATGGGGGAGGGGTGATATATATAGAGGTATGGGGGGGGTATAATATGGGGGAGGGGTGAATATATAGAGGTATGGGGGGGTATAATATGGGGGAGGGGTGATATATAGAGGTATGGGGGGGTATAATATGGGGGAGGGGTGATATATAGAGGTATGGGGGGGGGTATAATATGGGGGAGGGGTGATATATAGAGGTATGGGGGGTATAATATGGGGGAGGGGTGATATATATAGAGGTATGGGGGTTATAATATGGGGGAGGGGTGATATATAGAGGTATGGGGGGGTATAATATGGGGGAGGGGTGATATATAGAGGTATGGGGGGTATAATATGGGGGGAGGGGTGATATATATAGAGGTATGGGGGGTATAATATGGGGGAGGGGTGGGGTGATATATAGAGGTATGGGGGGTATAATATGGGGGAGGGGTGATATATATAGAGGTATGGGGGGTATAATATGGGGGAGGGGTGATATATATAGAGGTATGGGGGGGTATAATATGGGGGAGGGGTGATATATATAGAGGTATGGGGGGGTATAATATGGGGGAGGGGTGATATATAGAGGTATGGGGGGTATAATATGGGGAGGGGTGATATATATAGAGGTATGGGGGGTATAATATGGGGGAGGGGTGATATATATAGGTATGGGGGGGTATAATATGGGGGGGGGGTGATATATATAGAGGTATGGGGGGTATAATATGGGGGAGGGGTGATATATATAGAGGTATGGGGGGGTATAATATGGGGGAGGGGTGATATATAGGAGGTATGGGGGGTATAATATGGGGGAGGGGTGATATATATAGAGGTATGGGGGGGTATAATATGGGGGAGGGGTGATATATATAGAGGTATGGGGGGTATAATATGGGGGAGGGGTGATATATATATAGGAGGTATGGGGGGGCGGGGTAGAAGGTCACGTGTTGGGGGCGGGTCTCGGGGGGTCTCACTCACCCTTCTCTATAATATTCTCGCTCTTTTCTCTCTGGCCGCTGATTGGCTCTTTAGTCACATGATTGTTTCCCACGTCACTTCCGGCTCATATTTCCGGTGTTGTACGGAAGTGACGTTCTGTCAGCTGACCTATAAATACCTCTGACGGATCGCTGTGGGCGGAGCCTCAAACGTCATCCAGCTTCCTGCACTGAGCTCCGCCCACGTCCTCGCCTTACGTTGTGATGTGATTGGTGGTTGTGGGAGCAGAAAGCTCCGCCTCTCTTTGGTGTCACCGCCCTCTTGATTGGCGGCAAATATCCACAGGAAGCCCCGCCCACCACCACCAGAGATTTATTGGGGTACCTCCCCTCCCCCCACATTGTTTACTGAACCTCAGATTACACACAGCTGACCCCGCCCTCCAATCACAGAGAGTCCTCCCACAACATCAGAAGGGGGAGGGGCAGTGAGGTGATGGAGGGAGGTGTTGAGGTGGGGGAGGGGCGGTGAGGTGATGGGGGGAGGTGTTGAGGTGGGGGAGGGGCGGTGAGGTGTTGAGGTGGGGGAGGGGCGGTGAGGTGATGGGGGGAGGTGTTGAGGTGGGGGAGGGGCGGTGAGGTGATGGGGGGAGGTGTTGAGGTGGGGGAGGGGCGGTGAGGTGATGGGGGGAGGTGTTGAGGTGGGGGAGGGGCGGTGAGGTGTTGAGGTGGGGGAGGGGCGGTGAGGTGATGGGGGGAGGTGTTGAGGTGGGGGAGGGGCGGTGAGGTGTTGAGGTGGGGGAGGGGCGGTGAGGTGATGGGGGGAGGTGTTGAGGTGGGGGAGGGGCGGTGAGGTGATGGGGGGAGGTGTTGAGGTGGGGGAGGGGCGGTGAGGTGATGGGGGGAGGTGTTGAGGTGGGGGAGGGGCGGTGAGGTGTTGAGGTGGGGGAGGGGCGGTGAGGTGATGGGGGGAGGTGTTGAGGTGGGGGAGGGGCGGTGATGGGGGAGGTGTTGAGGTGGGGGAGGGGCGGTGAGGTGATGGGGGGAGGCAGTGAGGTGATGGGGGAGGTGTTGAGGTGGGGGAGGGGCGGTGATGGGGGAGGTGTTGAGGGGCGGTGAGGTGATGGGGGAGGTGTTGAGGTGGGGGAGGGGTGATGGGGGGAGGTGTTGAGGTGGGGGAGGGGCAGTGAGGTGATGGGGGGAGGTGTTGAGGTGGGGGAGGGGCAGTGAGGTGATGGGGGGGAGGTGTTGAGGTGGGGGAGGGGCAGTGAGGTGATGGGGGGGAGGTGTTGAGGTGGGGTGGGGTGATGGGGGGAGGCAGTGAGGTGATGGAGGAGGGGTTGATGTGGGGGAGGGGCGGTGAGGTGATGGGGGGAGGTGTTGAGGTGGGGGAGGGGCAGTGAGGTGATGGGGGGAGGTGTTGAGGTGGGGGAGGGGTGATGGGGGGAGGTGTTGAGGTGGGGGAGGGGCGGTGAGGTGATGGGGGGAGGTGTTGAGGTGGGGGAGGGGCGGTGAGGTCATGGGGGGAGGCAGTGAGGTGATGGGGGAGGTGTTGAGGTGGGGGAGGTGTTGAGGTGGGGGAGGGGCGGTGAGGTGATGGGGGAGGTGTTGAGGTGGGGGAGGGGTGATGGGGGGAGGTGTTGAGGTGGGGGAGGGGCAGTGAGGTGATGGGGGGAGGTGTTGAGGTGGGGTGGGGTGATGGGGGGAGGCAGTGAGGTGATGGAGGAGGGGTTGATGTGGGGGAGGGGCGGTGAGGTGAGGGGGGGGGGAGGTGTTGAGGTGGGGGAGGGGCGGTGATGGGGGAGGTGTTGAGGTGGGGGAGGGGCAGTGAGGTGATGGGGGGAGGTGTTGAGGTGGGGGAGGGGCAGTGAGGTGATGGGGGGGAGGTGTTGAGGTGGGGTGGGGTGATGGGGGGAGGCAGTGAGGTGATGGAGGAGGGGTTGATGTGGGGGAGGGGCGGTGAGGTGATGGGGGGGAGGTGTTGAGGTGGGGGAGGGGCAGTGAGGTGATGGGGGGAGGTGTTGAGGTGGGGTAGGGGTGATGGGGGGAGGTGTTGAGGTGGGGGAGGGGCGGTGAGGTGATGGGGGGAGGTGTTGAGGTGGGGGAGGGGCGGTGAGGTGATGGGGGGAGGTGTTGAGGTGGGGGAGGGGCGGTGAGGTGATGGGGGGAGGTGTTGAGGTGGGGGAGGGGCGGTGATGGGGGAGGTGTTGAGGTGGGGGAGGGGCGGTGAGGTGATGGGGGGAGTTGAGGTGGGGGAGGGGTGATGGGGGGAGGTGTTGAGGTGGGGGAGGGGCAGTGAGGTGATGGGGGGAGGTGTTGAGGTGGGGGAGGGGCGGTGAGGTGATGGGGGGAGGGGCTGAGGACTCTTGGGCCCCATGTTACATTTTCTTGCCCATTGGTTGGTGGATGGGGGTCATGTGATGAGATTTATGATCGGCGCACTCTGATTGGTAGACAGAAGTAACCTGTGTGTGGCGAGTCGGCGGTGGGGGCCCTCGGTGGCCCCGTCTCTCGGCTCCTGGTCCTAGGGAAGAGCGGGGACAGCAGGATGGCCATATCTGGGGTGTCCAGTAGGGGGAGAATCGCTCGCTGGGGGGGAGAAGAGGCCCCAACAGGGGACAGGCGGACAGGAAGTCGGGAATACCAGGTCTGCAGGGGCAGGGCAAAGCAACGGGGAACCTCCAGGGTGGAGCCATGTGGTAATAGAGCAGGGGGCGGAGTCAGATTAGTAGAGAGCCGGAGGAGGAGCCTAGAAGGTGGGGGACCACCAAACACTGATGGTAAATGTGTCCACCGGTTCAGCGCCAGGCACACAGAGGGCGGAGTCATGCCACGGGGGAGGGGCATGCATACAAAGAATAGTGAGGGGAAAGGGTGAGCAGAGGCCAAGGATGTGCGGGGAGGGGGAGGGGGGAGAGTTGGGATGAGAAGACATGAAATGATCATAAAATACAATATTCTTCATAATTATCAGTACACAGGGGGCGTGGTCAGTGCACCTCCCCCAATCAGATTCATCATAGTGGCTTCTGCCTGTACAGTCCTCCATCTTGGTGGAAACACTCAGCCATGTGACCGCTACTGTGTCCATCACCAACCACCATCCAGACATGGAGGACACCAACTCACCTCTGTCTGGCCTCCACCTTCTGCCCTCTGGAGAGCCTCCACCTTCTGCCCCCTAACCTCCAGAGAGCCTCCACCTTCTGCCCCCTAACCTCCAGAGAGCCTCCACCTTCTGCCCCCTAACCTCCAGAGAGCCTCCACCTTCTGCCCCCTAACCTCCAGAGAGCCTCCACCTTCTGCCCCCTAACCTTGGAAGAGCCTCCACCTTCTGACCTCTAACCTCCAGAGAGCCTCCACCTTCTGCCCTCTGGAGAGCCTCCACCTTCTGCCCTCTAACCCTGGGAGAGCCTCCACCTTCTGCCCCCTAACCTCCAGAGAGCCTCCACCTTCTGCCCCCTAACCTCCAGAGAGCCTCCACCTTCTGCCCTCTGGAGAGCCTCCACCTTCTGCCCTCTAACCTCCAGAGAGCCTCCACCTTCTGCCCCCTAACCTCCAGAGAGCCTCCACCTTCTGCCCCCTAACCTCCAGAGAGCCTCCACCTTCTGCCCTCTGGAGAGCCTCCACCTTCTGCCCCCTAACCTCCAGAGAGCCTCCACCTTCTGCCCCCTAACCTCCAGAGAGCCTCCACCTTCTGCCCCCTAACCTTGGGAAAGCCTCCACCTTCTGCCCCCTAACCTCTGGAGAGCCTCCACCTTCTGCCCCCTAACCTCTGGAGAGCCTCCACCTTCTGCCCCCTAACCTTGGGAGAGCCTCCACCTTCTGCCCCCTAACCTTGGGAGAGCCTCCACCTTCTGTCCTCTAACCTCTAGAGAGCCTCCACCTTCTGCCCCCTAACCTGGGGAGAGCCTCCACCTTCTGTCCCCTAACCACCAGAGAGCTTCCACCTTCTGCCCCCTAACCTCTGGAGAGCCTCCACCTTCTGCCCCCTAACCTTGGGAGAGCCTCCACCTTCTGCCCCCTAACCTCCGGAGAGCCTCCACCTTCTGCCCCCTAACCTCTGGAGAGCCTCCACCTTCTGCCCCCTAACCTTGTGAGAGCCTCCACCTTCTGCCCCCTAACCTTGGGAGAGCCTCTACCTTCTGTCCTCTAACCTCTGGAGAGCCTCCACCTTCTGCCCCCTAACCTCCGGAGAGCCTCCACCTTCTGCCCCCTAACCTCTGGAGAGCCTCCACCTTCTGCCCCCTAACCTTGTGAGAGCCTCCACCTTCTGCCCCCTAACCTTGGGAGAGCCTCCACCTTCTGCCCCCTAACCTCTGGAGAGCCTCCACCTTCTGCCCCCTAACCTTGTGAGAGCCTCCACCTTCTGCCCCCTAACCTTGGGAAGGCCTCCACCTTCTGCCCCCTAACCTCCGGAGAGCCTCCACCTTCTGCCCCCTAACCTCTAGAGAGCCTCCACCTTCTGCCCCCTAACCTCTAGAGAGCCTCCATCTGGTGTTAGTCCAACCCCTTTATAACCAGAAGACCTTTATCTGGCTATGGGAGCCGCCATCTATATTTCCAACCACAGAGCTTCCATCTGGAAATTGGTCTTCTGCAGACAACCTCCTCCATGCTCTCCCCCTTCTCTGTGGTCTTACAGCCTCCATTTTTCTACCTTGTGCCTCCATCTTGCTGCGGTTCAACTGCATCTCCATAGGAAACGCAGAGCAAAAATGAATTCTGATTGGTCCGTTGCCTTATTTTCCATCTTCTGTAGAAGGCCATTGGCCAATGTATGATGTCACATCTAGTCAGTGAGGGATGTTCTTGGCGGTGACGTCCGCGGATCTTGTAGGTCTGGAGGCCACACATGATTCTCGTGCCTCTCCCCAGGCGAAGTCTCTGGATTGGCTATCGGCATCTCCAGACGGAGTCTTTGGATTGGCTATCACCATCTATAGGCGGAGTCTCTGGATTGGCTATCGGCATGTCCAGGCGGAGTCTTTGGATTGGCTATCACCATCGCCAGGAAGAGTCTTTGGATTGGCTATCACCATCTCCAGGTGGACTTTGGATTGGCTAACGCCACCTCCAGGCAGTGTCTTTGGATTGGCTATCACCATCTATAGGTGGAGTCTCTGGATTGGCTACCACCATCTCCAGGCAAAGTCTTTGGATTGGCTATCGCCATCTCCAGGTAGAGTCTTTGGATTGGCTACCACCATCTCCAGGCAAAGTCTTTGGATTGGCTATCGCCATCTCCAGGTAGAGTCTTTGGATTGGCTATCACCATCTCCAGACAGAGTCTTTGGATTGGCTATCGCCACCTCAAAGGGGAGTTTTTGGATTGGCTATCACCACCTCCAGGTGAATTCTTTGGATTGGCTATCACAATCTCCTAGAGGAGTGGATTGGCTATCACCATCTATAGGTGGAGTCTCTGGATTGGCTATCACCATCTCCAGGCACAGTCTTTAGATTGGCTATCGCCATCTCCAGATGAGGTCATTGGATTGGCTATCGCCATCTCCAGGCATAGTCTTTGGATTGGCTATCGCCACCTCCAGGTAGAGTCTTTGGATTGGCTATCACCATCTCCAGACAGAGTCTTTGGATTGGCTATCGCCGCCTCAAAGGGGAGTTTTTGGATTGGCTAACGCCACCTCCAGGCGGATTCCTAGGATTGGCTGTCACCATCTCCAGGTGGAATCATTGGATTGGCTTTTGCCACCTGCAGGCAGAGTTTTTGGATTGGCTGTCGCTATCTCCAGCGGAGTCTTTGGATTGGCTGTCGCCACCTCCAGGCGGTGTGGGATGGACACAATTGGCTGATTGTTGGGTGTTTTTCTCACCATATTTCATGGCTGAGTGTTTTTACCAATTGACCACCATTGCACATTCATGTCTTTCCTAGAATTTCCCCTCCCCCATACTATTCACCATGGCCTTACCTTCTAGACCTCTGCGGTCCCCGCCATCTGCCATTCCTCGTCGCTGCACCCCCGCCTTCTTCTCCTTCATTGGAACTTCCTCCTTATTGCTGTAGATGTTGTTGAATGATACGGGTGAGCAGTGCTTCCCCATCCTCACTGTCATGGCGGACAGCGAGTCTACCAGCGTGCCGGCTTGGTGACCGTTTCGTGCCCATAGTCTATGTGGGGCTTCTGGTGTGTCCAGCTCTGGTAGCTTCAAATCGGCTTTCTGAGATCCTCTGGCCGGTCCATTGTGGCCTTCCTGTGGCCCTCGTTCCCTCTTATCACTCTCTCTTGTGCAGTCTTGGTGGTTCTTTTTGTTGGTGAAGTCATAGGAACTGTTTGGTACCTCCGTTATTGGATGGGCTTCTGCAGCAGAGTCCTGGGGCCCCTTGACCTCGGCGATGGGGGCTTTTACATGTTGACTGATTTGCTTGTTAACGGAATTGCGATATCTCAGTTCCCGGAAGGTGGTGACCTCTTTTCCTTCTGGCAATGGCTGAGCTTGTGGCATCACCAGCCCATGGTAGAAAGCCGAGGCTGTGAGTTCATTGACAGGCGGCTGCTCGACATCGGGAGAAAAAACGATCAGCCAATCACTTTTATCCTTCTTTGGCTGCGGAGGGCCCCCGCTCTTCCGCCTCCTTTGAGCCAGTTCGTGGAAGGAGGTGATCGTCTTTTTGGGGGTTTGCGTTGAAGGCTCGTCTGGCACGGAGAGGCTCGGGAGAAGATCTCCATCCAAAGGCCATCGGTGAACATTGGTTTGGTTGGCATTGGCGACATCCTCTTTTTCTACAACATCCAGCTGGTGTTTTGGATCCACATTGTCCTCCACCTCTATGGAGGTAGAACACAAAGATGGCGGATCGGGCGGCTGAGCTTCTAGAAAGGAATTGGAATTACTGTCTGTGAAGGAGCCTGAGCTCCAGTCAATGAATGGGACATCCTCGGGAACCATGTTGTTGTTGATGGTGTTCTCAGGCACGTCACGCCTTCGCTCAGTAATGGGGTGTGAAGAATCGATAGAGTCATCCGGGGAAGATGGAGGTGAGCTCCCTCGCTCCACATCCAGAGGAATAATGTCCGGCTGTTGGTCTGGTGTCTCCAGGTCATCCTGAGTATATTCCTTGTAGTACATCGACACCGGAGAATCGTCCAATGTGAAATCTGAAGAGCTGCTGCTGTCTGTGGAGGGAGATGATGGAGATAAGGGACTAAGAGGAAGATCGTCTGGAGACAGATAATCCTCACACATAATTGCCTCCAGGTTCTCATTGGAGCTGTACTTGAGGGTCTCCGCATGGCTGGAATGCTGGGTACAGCACTGGCACGGCACAGATGGGTCATTGGAATTGGCATCCACCAGTACCGTATCCGAAGTGTCTTTATATTGGTGTTGATGAGCAGTAAGATCTTTCAGGCTTGTGTCCTGACCCATGGGGTCTTCTATCACCTCAGAGCGCATGCTCAGGTGAACCCCAAGGGACACATGCTGCAGGTGGACATAGTTGAGGTTACTAATGAGGGCTTTTCTAGAGGTCAGCATCTTGTGATTGGAAGGCTCTTACTCAATGGAAATGTTGCATGAGCTCAGAGATAGGCACCAAGAATCTTCATCATGATGGAGAAAGTGGTCAAAGCCTCTTCCAGTGGATACAGGAGTCCTTCATTTCAGGAGCTGTCCCATAATGAGCCGCTTCCTTCTACCCAACGAGGGACTGGTCTGCAAACTGGGACAACCTGCAGAAGAGAAGACAAGAAGCGGGCAGGTCCAACAGAGGTTATTTATCCTGTCACACATCAGGACCTACAAACACAGAGCACATCGCGGGGTAACGGCTGGAAGACACGAGGAGACAAACTGCAGCTGGAGGACAAGACAACGAAATGGAGCACCAAGACCACATCATGGCATCTCCAAAGATGGCGACACAAAATATGGTAACGTACAGAGCGGGACATAGGTGGGAGCTGCGGAGGGAACAATACAAGAAGAACATCAACAGATGACGATGAGTCCCTAAAACATTTCCTGTCCTCGCTTCTCTGGCTTTTCCCTCATATCTCCTCCTGTAGGACGTTTTCTGACCCAGTTACCTCCGACCTTCCACCCTGGGGCCACGTGTCTACAGATTATTGGAGATGTCTCCTGCATGGCTTTATTTCAGCAGATTGTATGTGATTTCCTCCACCCTCATGAATAATTCAGTTTATTAATACTCAAATCTCTGGGGTGAGGGACTCTGTGACCATAGCTGCCATTATTTCATCTGCTGCCAGTCTCTTCACCACTGGATCACACATGGTTTCCTCTAAGCCATCCTATAAACCTTCTCCTTGGTTACCTGTGTCCCCTGGCTAAGCTTCCATTATCCCGTCCTATAAACCTTCTCCTTGGTGAGCCCATGTCCCCCACCAAGCTTCCTCCAACCTGTTCCAGATACCTTCTCCTTGGTGAGCCCATGTCCCCCCACCAAGCTTCCTCCAACCTGTTCCAGAAACCTTCTCCTTGGTGAGCCCATGTCCCCCACCAAGCTTCCTCCAACCTGTTCCAGAAACCTTCTCCTTGGTGAGCCCATGTCCCCCCACTAAGCTTCCTCCAATCTGTTCCAGAAACCTTCTCCTTGGTGAGCCCATGTCCCCCCACCAAGCTTCCTCCAACCTGTTCCAGAAACCTTCTCCTTGGTGAGCCCATGTCCCCCCACTAAGCTTCCTCCAATCTGTTCCAGAAACCTTCTCCTTGGTGAGCCCATGTCCCCCCACCAAGCTTCCTCCAACCTGTTCCAGATACCTTCTCCTTGGTGAGCCCATGTCCCCCCACCAAGCTTCCTCCAACCTGTTCCAGAAACCTTCTCCTTGGTGAGCCCATGTCCCCCCACTAAGCTTCCTCCAATCTGTTCCAGAAACCTTCTCCTTGGTGAGCCCATGTCCCCCCACCAAGCTTCCTCCAACCTGTTCCAGAAACCTTCTCCTTGGTGAGCCCATGTCCCTCCACTAAGCTTCCTCCAACCTGTTCCAGATACCTTCTCCTTGGTGAGCCCATGTCCCCCCACCAAGCTTCCTCCAACTTGTTCCAGAAACCTTCTCCTTGGTGAGCCCATGTCCCCCCACCAAGCTTCCTCCAATCTGTTCCAGAAACCTTCTCCTTGGTGAGCCCATGTCCCCCCACCAAGCTTCCTCCAATCTGTTCCAGAAACCTTCTCCTTGGTGAGCCCATGTCCCCCACCGAGCTTCCTCCAATCTGTTCCAGAAACCTTTTCCTTGGTGAGCCCATGTCCCCCACCAAGCTTCCTCCAACCTGTTCCAGAAACCTTTTCCTTGGTGAGCTTATGTCCCCCACCAAGCTTCCTCCAATCTGTTCCAGAAACCTTCTCCTTGGTGAGCCCATGTCCCCCCACCAAGCTTCCTCCAACCTGTTCCAGAAACCTTCTCCTTGGTGAGCCCATGTCCCCCACCGAGCTTCCTCTATCCCGTCCTATAAACCTCCTTGGTGAGCCCATGTGCCCCCACCAAGCTTCCTCCAACCTGTTCCAGAAACCTTCTCCTTGGTGAGCCCATGTCCCCCCACCAAGCTTCCTCCAATCTGTTCCAGAAACCTTTTCCTTGGTGAGCCCATGTCCCCCCACCAAGCTTCCTCCAACCTGTTCCAGAAACCTTCTCCTTGGTGAGCCCATGTCCCCCACCGAGCTTCCTCTATCCCGTCCTATAAACCTCCTTGGTGAGCCCATGTGCCCCCACCAAGCTTCCTCCAACCTGTTCCAGAAACCTTCTCCTTGGTGAGCCCATGTCCCCCCACCGAGCTTCCTCTATCCCGTCCTATAAACCTCCTTGGTGAGCCCGTGTCCCCCCACCGAGCTTCCTCCAACTTGTTCCAGAAACCTTCTCCTTGGTGAGCCCATGTGCCCCCACCAAGCTGCCTCCAACCTGTTCCAGAAACCTTTTCCTTGGTGAGCCCATGTCCCCCCACCAAGCTTCCTCCAACCTGTTCCAGAAACCTTCTCCTTGGTGAGCCCATGTCCCCCCACTAAGCTTCCTCCAATCTGTTCCAGAAACCTTCTCCTTGGTGAGCCCATGTCCCCCCACCAAGCTTCCTCTAACCTGTTCCAGAAACCTTCTCCTTGGTGAGCCCATGTCCCCCCACCAAGCTTCCTCTATCCCGTCCTATAAACCTTCTCCTTGGTGAGCCCATGTCCCCCCACCGAGCTTCCTCCAATCTGTTCCAGAAACCTTCTCCTTGGTGAGCCCATGTCCCCCCACCGAGCTTCCTCCAATCTGTTCCAGAAACCTTCTCCTTGGTGAGCCCATGTCCCCCCACCAAGCTTCCTCTAACTTGTTCCAGAAACCTTCTCCTAGGTGAGCCCATGTCCCCCACCGAGCTTCCTCCAACTTGTTCCAGAAACCTTCTCCTAGGTGAGCCCATGTCCCCCCACCGAGCTTCCTCTATCCCGTCCTACAAACCTTCTCCTTGGTGAGCCCATGTCCCCAACCAGTCTGCCCCTCTACTCTACTCACCCTGATCCCCTCATTTCCTCCCCCAGATGGAATATAATTATAGGAAAAGGAAAAACACATCATCTTAGTAACCTGCAGATATGGTGTCCCCCCTCAAAAAACGGACCCACCTCAACCCCTTTCCCAGTAAAGTGCCCTTCCTTGGATCCAGTGACCCATCTCATCCTGTCCCCAGATCCAGTGACCCAACCTACCCCCTTCCCCAGATCCAGTAACCTACCTTACCCCTTTCCCCAGCGCAGTGACCAAACTTACCCCTTTCCCCACATCCAGTGACCCAACCTATCCCCTTCCCTAGCACAGGGACCCAACCTACCCCCTTCCTCAGCACAGCGACCCAACCTACCCCCTTCCTCAGCACAGTGACCCACCTCACCTCTTTCCCCAGCACAGCGACCCAACCTACCCCCTTTCTCAGCACAGTGACCCATCTCACCTCTTTCCCCAGCACAGCGACCCAACCTACCCCCTTCCCCAGCTCAGCGACCCAACCTACCCACTTCCCCAGCACAGTAACCCAACCTACCCCCTTCCCCAGCTCAGCGACCCATTTCACCTCTTTCCCCAGCACAGCGACCCAACCTACCCCCTTCCCCAGCTCAGCGACCCAACCTATGCCCTTCCTCAGCACAGTGACCCATCTCACCTCTTTCCCCAGCACAGTAACCCAACCTACCCCCTTCCCCAGATCCAGTGACCCAACCTACCCCCTTCCCCAGCACAGTGACCCATCTCACCTCTTTCCCCAGCACAGCGACCCAACCTACCCCCTTCCCCAGCTCAGCGACCCAACCTACGCCCTTCCCCAGCACAGTGACCCAACCTACCCCATTCCCCAGATCCAGTAACCTTCCTTACCCATTTCCCCAGATCCAGTGCCCCAACTTACCCCCCTCCCCAGATTCACTGATTTATCTCCCCAGGATGGGACATACCAACCTTCACATGACATCTACCCAGGATGGGACATACCTACCTTCACATGACATCTACCTAGGATGGGACATACCTACCTTCACATGACATCTACCCAGGATGGGACATACCTACCTTCACATGACATCTACCTAGGATGGGACATACCTACCTTCACATGACATCTACCCAGGATGGGACATACCTACCTTCACATGACATCTACCTAGGATGGGACATACCTACCTTCACATGACATCTCCCCAGGATGGGACATACCTGACACCTTCACATGACATCTACCCAGGATGGGACATACCTACCTTCACATGACATCTACCCAGGATGGGACATACCTACCTTCACATGAAATCTACCTAGGATGGGACATACCTACCTTCACATGACATCTCCCCAGGATGGGACATACCTGACACCTTCACATGACATCTACCCAGGATGGGACATACCTACCTTCACATGACATCTACCCAGGATGGGACATACCTACCTTCACATGACATCTACCCAGGATGGGACATACCTACCTTCACATGACATCTCCCCAGGATGGGACATACCTACCTTCACCTGACATCTACCCAGGATGGGACATACCTACCTTCACATGACATCTCCCCAGGATGGGACATACCTACCTTCACATGACATCTACCCAGGATGGGACATACCTACCTTCACATGACATCTACCCAGGATGGGACATACCTACCTTCACATGAAATCTACCTAGGATGGGACATACCTACCTTCACATGACATCTCCCCAGGATGGGACATACCTGACACCTTCACATGACATCTACCCAGGATGGGACATACCTACCTTCACATGACATCTACCCAGGATGGGACATACCTACCTTCACATGACATCTACCCAGGATGGGACATACCTACCTTCACATGACATCTACCCAGGATGGGACATACCTACCTTCACATGACATCTACCCAGGATGGGACATACCTACCTTCACATGACATCTACCCATGATGGGACATACCTACCTTCACATGACATCTACCCAGGATGGGACATACCTACCTTCACATGACATCTACCCAGGATGGGACATACCTACCTTCACATGACATCTACCCAGGATGGGACATACCTACCTTCACATGACATCTACCCAGGATGGGACATACCCAACACCTTCACATGACATCTACCCAGGATGGGACATACCTACCTTCACATGACATCTACCCAGGATGGGACATACCTACCTTCACATGACATCTACCCAGGATGGGACATACCCAACACCTTCACATGACATCTACCCAGGATGGGACATACCTACCTTCACATGACATCTACCCAGGATGGGACATACCTACCTTCACATGACATCTACCCAGGATGGGACATACCCAACACCTTCACATGACATCTACCCAGGATGGGACATACCTACCTTCACATGACATCTACCCAAGATGGGACATACCTACCTTCACATGACATCTACCCAGGATGGGACATACCCAACACCTTCACATGACATCTACCCAGGATGGGACATACCTACCTTCACATGACATCTACCCAGGATGGGACATACCTACCTTCACATGACATCTACCCAGGATGGGACATACCCAACACCTTCACATGACATCTACATGGGGGGAGGGGGGACATAACTGACATAAGACACCCGGGGTGTAAACAAGTCTCATATATATATATATACATGATGGACTCTCGGGATGGATGATGAGGATGACTCTCGGGATGGATGAGGATGACTCTCGGGATGGATGAGGATGATGACTCCTCGGTCACATATGTTGTATTATATTATAGACAGGGTGATGAGGATGATGCAGCTCTTCTCTAGGGAGGGGGGAGGGGTTAACTCTGCGTCTGCAGAATTTGGGGAACCCCATTGTGCCATCCATTCATCCTGTCACCCCAAACCCTTCCATTCCACCCCCCTCACCCGCAAACACATCTCCCCCTCCCCCCCATCACCTTCACATCCAGCGGGTACCGCAGCCTCCAGGATGAGGGTGGAGAATCTGCATCCAGGCGGAGGAGGGGAGGACCAGCCTGACATCAGCATCTGAGATGGGGGAGGGGATCTGCTATCAGCTGACGGGTGAGAATTCCCCGGATGGAGAGACAATAAAATTATCCTCAGAATCCCCAACCGAAGGATGAAGACCAACATCCTTCACCATCAATGAGAAGGAGAGCAGAGGAGCAACACTACAAACATCCTTCATCCTCATCCTCATCCTCGTCCATCGTCATCCATCATCCTCATCCTCATCCATCATCCTCGTCCATCATCCTCATCCTCATCCTCGTCCATCCTCATCCTTCATCTTCATCCTTCATCCTCATCCATCATCCTCATCCATCATTCATCGTCATCCTCTCCATTCATCATTTTCATCCATCGTCATCCTCATCCTTCCTCCCATCCATCATACATTATGAGGGGTTCTCACCATCCCTGTGCTGAGTTCCCGGGTCTGTACACACCCGCTGTGCCCATTATGAGGGGTTCCCACCATCCCTGTGCCGAGTTCCCGGGTCTGTACACCCGCTGTGCCCATAATGAGGGGTTCCCACCATCCCTGTGCCGGGTTCCCGGGTCTGTACACCCGCTGTGCCCATTATGAGGGGTGCCCACCATCCCTGTGCTGAGGGGTTCCCACCATCCCTGTGCCGAGTTCCCGGGTCTGTACACCCGCTGTGCCCATTATGAGGGGTTCCCACCATCCCTGTGATGAGTTCCCGGGTCTGTACACCCGCTGTGCCCATTATGAGGGGTTCCCACCATCCCTGTGCTGAGTTCCCGGGTCTGTACACCCGCTGTGCCCATTATGAGGGGTTCCCACCATCCCTGTGCTGAGTTCCCGGTCATGTACACCCGCTGTGCCCATTATGAGGGGTTCCCACCATCCCTGTGCTGAGTTCCCGGGTCTGTACACCCGCTGTGCCCATTATGAGGGGTTCCCACCATCCTGTGCTGAGTTCCCGGGTCTGTACACCCGCTGTGTGCCCATTATGAGGGGTTCCCCACCATCCCTGTGCTGAGTTCCGGGTCTGTACACCCGCTGTGCCCATTATGAGGGGTTCCCACCATCCCTGTGCTGAGTTCCCGGGTCTGTACACCCGCTGTGCCCATTATGAGGGGGGTTCCCACCATCCCTGTGCTGAGTTCCCGGGTCTGTACACCCGCTGTGCCCATTATGAGGGGTTTCCCACCATCCCTGTGCTGATTTCCCGGGTCTGTACACCTGTCATGCCCATTATGAGGGGTTCCCCACCATCCCTGTGCTGAGTTTCCCGGGTCTGTACACCCCTGTGCCCATTATGAGGGGTTCCCACCATCCCTGTGCTGAGTTCCCGGGTCTGTACACCCGCTGTGCCCATTATGAGGGGTTCCCACCATCCCTGTGCTGAGTTCCCGGGTCTGTAACACCCGCTGTGCCCATTATGAGGGGTTCCCACCATCCCTGTCCTGAGTTCCCGGGTCTGTACACCCGCTGTGCCCATTATGAGGGGTTCCCACCATCCCTGTGCCGAGTTCCCGGTCTGTACACCCGCTGTGCCCATTATGAGGGTTTCCCACATCCCTGTGCTGAGTTCCCGGGTCTGAACACCCGCTGTGCCCATTATGAGGGGTTCCCAACCATCCCTGTGCTGAGTTCCCGGGTCAGTACACCCGCTGTGCCCATTATGAGGGGTTCCCACCATCCCTGTGCCGAGTTCCCGGGTCTGTACACCCGCTGTGCCCATTATGAGGGGGTTCCCACCATCCCTGTGCTGAGTTCCCGGGTCTGTACACCCGCTGTGCCCATTATGAGGGTTTCCCACCATCCCTGTGCTGAGTTCCCGGGTCTGTACACCCGCTGTGCCCATTATGAGGGGTTTCCCACCATCCCTGTGCTGAGTTCCCGGTCTGTACACCCGCTGTGCCCATTATGAGGGGTTCCCACCATCCCTGTGCTGAGTTCCCGGGTCTGTACACCCGCTGTGCCCATTATGAGGGGTTCCCACCATCCCATGTGCTGAGTTCCCGGGTCTGTACACCCCCTGTGCCCATTATGAGGGGTTCCCACCATCCCTGTGCTGAGTTCCCGGGTCTGTACACCCGCTGTGCCCATTATGAGGGGTTCCCACCATCCCTGTGCTGAGTTCCCGGGTCTGTACACCCGCTGTGCCCATTATGAGGGGTTCCCACCATCCCTGTGCTGAGTTCCCGGTCTGTACACCCGCTGTGCCCATTATGAGGGGTTCCCACCATCCCTGTGCTGAGTTCCCGGGTCTGTACACCCGCTGTGCCCATTATGAGGGGTTCCCACCATCCCTGTGCTGAGTTCCCGGGTCTGTACACCCGCTGTGCCCATTATGAGGGGTTCCCACCATCCCTGTGCTGAGTTCCCGGGTCTGTACACCCGCTGTGCCCATTATGAGGGGTTCCCACCATCCCTGTGCTGAGTTCCCGGGTCTGTACACCCGCTGTGCCCATTATGAGGGGTTCCCACCATCCCTGTGCTGAGTTCCCGGGTCTGTACACCCTCTGTGCCCATTATGAGGGGTTCCCACCATCCCTGTGCTGAGTTCCCGGGTCTGTACACCCGCTGTGCCCATTATGAGGGGTTCCCACCATCCCTGTGCTGAGTTCCCGGGTCTGTACACCCCGCTGTGCCCATTATGAGGGTGTCCCACCATCCCTGTGCTGAGTTCCCGGGTCTGTACACCCGCTGTGCCCATTATGAGGGTTTCTCACCATCCCTGTGCTGAGTTCCCGGGTCTGTACACCCGCTGTGCCCATTATGAGGGGTTCCCACCATCCCTGTGCTGAGTTCCCGGGTCTGTACACCCGCTGTGCCCATTATGAGGGTTCCCACCATCCCTGTGCTGAGTTCCCGGGTCTGTACACCCGCTGTGCCCATTATGAGGGGGTTCCACCATCCCTGTGCTGAGTTCCCGGGTCTGTACACCCGCTGTGCCCATTATGAGGGGTTCCCACCATCCCTGTGCTGAGTTCCCGGGTCTGTACACCCGCTGTGCCCATTATGAGGGGTTCCCACCATCCCTGTGCTGAGTTCCCGGGTCTGTACACCCGCTGTGCCCATTATGAGGGGTTCCCACCATCCCTGTGCTGAGTTTCCCGGGTCTGTACACCCGCTGTGCCCATTATGAGGGGTTCCCACCATCCCTGTGCTGAGTTCCCGGGTCTGTACACCCGCTGTGCCCATTATGAGGGTTCCCACCATCCCTGTGCTGAGTTCCCGGTCTGTACACCCGCTGTGCCCATTATGAGGGGTTCCCACCATCCCTGTGCTGAGTTCCCGGTCTGTACACCCGCTGTGCCCATTATGAGGAGGTTCCCACCATCCCTGTGCTGAGTTCCCGGGTCTGTAACACCCGCTGTGCCCATTATGAGGGGTTTCCCACCATCCCTGTGCTGAGTTCCCGGGTCTGTACACCCGCTGTGCCCATTATGAGGGGTTCCACCATCCCTGTGCTGAGTTCCCGGGTCTGTACACCCCGCTGTGCCCATTATGAGGGGTTCCCACCATCCCTGTGCTGAGTTCCCGGTCTGTACACCCGCTGTTCCCATTATGAGGGGTTTCCCACCATCCCTGTGCTGAGTTCCCGGGTCTGTACACCCGCTGTGCCCATTATGAGGGGTTTTCCCACCATCCCTGTGCTGAGTTCCCGGGTCTGTACACCCGCTGTGCCCATTATGAGGGGTTCCCACCATCCTGTGCTGAGTTCCCGGGTCTGTACACCCGCTGTGCCCATTATGAGGGGTTCCCACCATCCCTGTGCTGAGTTCCCGGGTCTGTACACCCGCTGTGCCCATTATGAGGGGTTCCCACCATCCTGTTGCTGAGTTCCCGGGTCTGTACACCCGCTGTGCCCATTATGAGGGGTTCCCACCATCCCTGTGCTGAGTTCCCGGTCTGTACACCCGCTGTGCCCATTATGAGGGGTTCCCACCATCCCTGTGCTGAGTTCCCGGGTCTGTACACCCGCTGTGCCCATTATGAGGGGTTCCCACCATCCCTGTGCCGAGTTCCCGGGTCTGTACACCCGCTGTGCCCATTATGAGGGGTTCCCACCATCCCTGTGCTGAGTTCCCGGGTCTGTACACCCCGCTGTGCCCATTATGAGGGGTTCCCACACCATCCCTGTGCTGAGTTCCCGGGTCTGTACACCCGCTGTGCCCATTATGAGGGGTTCCCACCATCCCTGTGCTGAGTTCCCGGGTCTGTACACCCGCTGTGCCCATTATGAGGGGTTCCCACCATCCCTGTGCTGAGTTCCCGGGTCTGTACACCCACTGTGCCCATTATGAGGGGTTCCCAACCATCCCTGTGCTGAGTTCCCCGGTCTGTACACCCGCTGTGCCCATTATGAGGGGTTCCCACCATCCCTGTGCTGAGTTCCCGGGTCTGTACACCCGCTGTGTGCCCATTATGAGGGGTTCCCACCATCCCTGTGCTGAGTTCCCGGGTCTGTACACCCCGCTGTGCCCATTATGAGGGGTTCCCACCATCCCTGTGCTGAGTTCCCGGGTCTGTACACCCTGTGTGCCCATTATGAGGGGTTCCCACCATCCCTGGCTGAGTTCCCGGGTCTGTACACCCGCTGTGCCCATTATGAGGGGTTCCCACCATCCCTGTGCCGAGTTCCCGGGTCTGTACACCCTGCTGTGCCCATTATGAGGGGTTCCCACCATCCCTGTGCTGATTTCCCGGGTCTGTACACCCGCTGTGCCCCCATTATGAGGGGTTCCCACCATCCCTGTGCTGAGTTCCCGGGTCTGTACACCCGCTGTGCCCATTATGAGGGGTTCCCACCATCCCTGTGCTGAGTTCCCGGGTCTGTACACCCGCTGTGCCCATTATGAGGAGGGGTTCCCACCATCCCTGTGCTGAGTTCCCGGGTCTGTACACCCCGCTGTGCCCATTATGAGGGGTTCCCACCATCCTGTGCTGAGTTCCCGGGTCTGTACACCCGCTGTGCCCATTATGAGGGGTCTCCCACCATCCCTGTGCTGAGTTCCCGGGTCTGTACACCCCGCTGTGCCCATTATGAGGGTTCCCACCATCCCTGTGCTGAGTTCCCGGGTCTGTACACCCGCTGTGCCCATTATGAGGGTTCCCCACCATCCCTGTGCTGAGTTCCCCGGTCTGTACACCCGCTGTGCCCATTATGAGGGGTTCCCACCATCCCTGTGCCGAGTTCCCGGGTCTGTACACCCGCTGTGCCCATTATGAGGGGTTCCCACCATCCCTGTGCCGAGTTCCCGGGTCTGTACACCCGCTGTGCCCATTATGAGGGTTCCCACCATCCCTGTGCTGAGTTCCCGGTCTGTACACCCGCTGTGCCCATTATGAGGGGTTCCCACCATCCCTGTGCTGAGTTCCCGGGTCTGTACACCCGCTGTGCCCATTATGAGGGTTCCCACCATCCCTGTGCCGAGTTCCCGGGTCTGTACACCCGCTGTGCCCATTATGAGGGGTTCCCACCATCCCTGTGCTGAGTTCCCGGGTCTGTACACCCGCTGTGCCCATTATGAGGGGTTCCCACCATCCCTGTGCTGAGTTCCCGGGTCTGTACACCCGCTGTGCCCATTATGAGGGGTTCCCACCATCCCTGTGCCGAGTTCCTGGGTCTGTACACCCGCTGTGCCCATTATGAGGGGTTCCCACCATCCCTGTGCTGAGTTCCCGGGTCTGTACACCCGCTGTGCCCATTATGAGGGGTTCCCACCATCCCTGTGCCGAGTTCCCGGGTCTGTACACCCGCTGTGCCCATTATGAGGGGTTCCCACCATCCCTGTGCTGAGTTCCCGGGTCTGTACACCCGCTGTGCCCATTATGAGGGTTCCCACCATCCCTGTGCTGAGTTCCCGGGTCTGTACACCCGCTGTGCCCATTATGAGGGGTTCCCACCATCCCTGTGCCGAGTTCCCGGGTCTGTAACACCCGCTGTGCCCATTATGAGGGGTTCCCACCATCCCTGTGCTGAGTTCCCGGGTCTGTACACACGCTGTGCCCATTATGAGGGGTTCCCACCATCCCTGTGCCGAGTTCCCGGGTCTGTACACCCGCTGTGCCCGTTATGAGGGGTTCCCACCATCCCTGTGCTGAGTTCCCGGGTCTGTACACCCGCTGTGCCCGTTATGAGGGGTTCCCACCATCCCTGTGCTGAGTTCCCGGTCTGTACACCCGCTGTGCCCATTATGAGGGGTTCCCACCATCCCTGTGCTGAGTTCCCGGGTCTGTACACCCGCTGTGCCCATTATGAGGGGTTCCCACCATCCCTGTGCCGAGTTCCCGGTCTGTACACCCGCTGTGCCCATTATGAGGGGTTCCCACCATCCCTGTGCTGAGTTCCCGGGTCTGTACACCCGCTGTGCCCATTATGAGGGGTTCCACCATCCCTGTGCTGAGTTCCCGGGTCTGTACACCCGCTGTGCCCATTATGAGGGGTTCCCACCATCCCTGTGCTGAGTTCCCGGGTCTGTACACCCGCTGTGCCCATTATGAGGGTTCCCACCATCCCTGTGCCGATTCCCGGGTCTGTACACCCGCTGTGCCCATTATGAGGGGTTCCCACCATCCCTGTGCTGAGTTCCTGGTCTGTACACCCGCTGTGCCCATTATGAGGGGTTCTCACCATCCCTGTGCTGAGTTCCCGGGTCTGTACACCCGCTGTGCCCATTATGAGGGGTTCTCACCATCCCTGTGCCGAGTTCCCGGGTCTGTACACCCGCTGTGCCCATTATGAGGGGTTCCCACCATCCCTGTGCTGAGTTTCCCGGGTCTGTACACCCGCTGTGCCCATTATGAGGGGTTCCCACCATCCCTGTGCTGAGTTCCCGGGTCTGTACACCCGCTGTGCCCATTATGAGGGGTTCCCCCCATCCCTGTGCTGAGTTCCTGGGTCTGTACACCCGCTGTGCCCATTATGAGGGTTCCCACCATCCCTGTGCTGAGTTCCCGGGTCTGTACACCCGCTGTGCCCATTATGAGGGGTTCCCACCATCCCTGTGCTGAGTTCCCGGTCTGTACACCCGCTGTGCCCATTATGAGGGGTTCCCACCATCCCTGTGCTGAGTTCCCGGGTCTGTACACCGCTGTGCCCATTATGAGGGGTTCCCACCATCCCTGTGCCGATTCCCGGGTCTGTACACCCGCTGTGCCCATTATGAGGGGTTCCCACCATCCCTGTGCTGAGTTCCAGGGTCTGTACACCCGCTGTGCCCATTATGAGGGGTTCTCACCATCCCTGTGCTGAGTTCCCGGGTCTGTACACCCGCTGTGTGCCCATTATGAGGGGTTCCCACCATCCCTGTGCTGAGTTCCCGGGTCTGTACACCCGCTGTGCCCATTATGAGGGGTTCCCCCCATCCCTGTGCCGAGTTCCGGGGTCTGTACACCCGCTGTGCCCATTATGAGGGGTTCCCACCATCCCTGTGCCGAGTTCCCGGGTCTGTACACCCGCTGTGCCCATTATGAGGGGTTCCCACCATCCCTGTGCTGAGTTCCCGGGTCTGTACACCCGCTGTGCCCATTATGAGTGGTTCTCACCATCCCTGTGCCGAGTTCCCGGGTCTGTACACCCGCTGTGCCCATTATGAGGGGTTCCCACCATCCCTGTGCTGAGTTCCCCGGGTCTGTACACCCGCTGTGCCCATTATGAGGGGTTCCCACCATCCTTGTGCTGAGTTCCCGGGTCTGTACACCCGCTGTGCCCATTGTGAGGGGTTCTCACCATCCCTGTGCTGAGTTCCCGGGTCTGTACACCCCTGTGCCCATTATGAGGGTTTCCCACCATCCCTGTGCCGAGTTCCCGGGTCTGCACACCCGCTGTGCCCATTATGAGGGTTCCCACCATCCCTGTGCTGAGTTCCCGGGTCTGTACACCCGCTGTGCCCATTATGAGGGGTTCCCACCATCCCTGTGCCGAGTTCCCGGGTCTGTACACCCTCTGTGCCCATTATGAGGGGTTCCCACCATCCCTGTGCTGAGTTCCAGGCTCTGTACACCCGCTGTGCCCATTATGAGGGGTTCCCACCATCCCTGTGCTGAGTTCCCGGGTCTGTACACCCCGCTGTGCCCATTATGAGGGGTTCCCACCATCCCTGTGCTGAGTTCCCGGGTCTGTACACCCGCTGTGCCCATTATGAGGGGTTCCCACCATCCCTGTGCTGAGTTCCCGGGTCTGTACACCCGCTGTGCCCATTATGAGGGGTTCCACCATCCCTGTGCTGAGTTCCCGGGTCTGTACACCCGCTGTGCCCATTATGAGGGGTTCTCACCATCCCTGTGCTGAGTTCCCGGGTCTGTACACCCGCTGTGCCCATTATGAGGGGTTCCCACCATCCCTGTGCTGAGTTCCCGGGTCTGCACACCCGCTGTGCCCATTATGAGGGGTTTCCCACCATCCCTGTGCTGAGTTCCCGGGTCTGTACACCCGCTGTGCCCATTATGAGGGGTTCCCACCATCCCTGTGCCGAGTTCCCGGGTCTGTACACCCTCTGTGCCCATTATGAGGGTTCCCACCATCCCTGTGCTGAGTTCCAGGCTCTGTACACCCGCTGTGCCCATTATGAGGGGTTCCCACCATCCCTGTGCTGAGTTCCCGGGTCTGTACACCCCGCTGTGCCCATTATGAGGGGTTCCCACCATCCCTGTGCTGAGTTCCCGGGTCTGTACACCCGCTGTGCCCATTATGAGGGGTTCCCACCATCCCTGTGCTGAGTTCCCGGGTCTGTACACCCGCTGTGCCCATTATGAGGGGCTCCCACCATCCCTGTGCTGAGTTCCCGGGTCTGTACACCCGCTGTGCCCATTATGAGGGGTTCCCACCATCCCTGTGCTGAGTTCCCGGGTCTGTACACCCGCTGTGCCCATTATGAGGGGTTCCCACCATCCCTGTGCTGAGTTCCCGGGTCTGTACACCCGCTGTGCCCATTATGAGGGGTTCCCACCATCCCTGTGCTGAGTTCCCGGGTCTGTACACCCGCTGTGCCCATTATGAGGGGTCCCACCATCCCTGTGCTGAGTTCCTGGGTCTGTACACCCGCTGTGCCCATTATGAGGGGTTCCCACCATCCCTGTGCTGAGTTCCCGGGTCTGTACACCCGCTGTGCCCATTATGAGGGGTTCCCACCATCCCTGTGCCGCACAGTAAGAATTCTCGGAGAATATTGAAAAATACTTTATTATTGAGTTCTTACATCTCAGCAGCTCTGAGCTCCTCCAATGAGAGAGCTCTGACATGCCCGCCGGTGGGAGGAGCCACTCGTAGAACGGCCGCCCGGCTTATTACAGTCTTCCTGGTCATTTAAATTACAGTCTAAACAGCAGGGGGCGCTCTGAGTTTTCTGGCATCAATGTGGAGGAGGGGCGCCCTCTGCTGCTGGGGGAGAACCAGCCGTAGGCAGGTGCAGTGCATGCTGGGAGGACCACAGTGACTCCACCTGCATTAGGACTGGGGGGGGGGGGGGAGGGGTTACAGTTCTGGAGAGGTGGGCATTCCGCCTGCTGGGGGTGGGGTTACGCCTCCCAATGTGCGCACAAGTTCGGATTGGCTAGTGGTTGGGTCCCGCCCCTCATTTCTGCCTTTTGTAGATCTTGAGGGCGAGGCCGAGGAAGATCTCCTTGGACAGACCATTGGCATGCTGGGAGATGAGGGTCCGCAGACGCTGGTAGCTCTCCTCCTCGTACTGAGTGTAGACCGCCGACAGATCCAAATCTTCGTACAACGCCTTCACCCGCCGCACCTCCTCCTCCCCCTCCTGTCCGTAGTTCACCTGTACAGAACGGGAAGAGTTAATCCTACAATCTGCCAATCAGGGTCAGAGGCCAGGGGTGAAGGGGTGGGGCCACAATCCTCCTCCAATCACAATCAGAGCCCAAAGGGAAGGAGGGGGGGGGGGGGTTACAATCCTCCTCCAATCAGGGCTAAATCCAGAGGACAGGTAACCCCCCTTCCTCCACCCAACAATCAGGGGTCAAAGTCCTGAGACTAGCCCCGCCCCCGCAGATTTCTCTCACCTCTAGGATCTTCCTTTGCTCCGGACTGACCCTCTTCAAGGCCTCCACCACCAGCCAGCCGCACTTATTGTCCTGGATGTCCGTCCCAATCTTCCCCGTCACACTGGGGTCCCCGTAACAGTCCAGATAGTCGTCCTACCAGGGAAGCCAGAAGATCAACATAACAGCCAGGAAACCAGCATTTTCAGGAGCTCCACAATGGCAGCCTAGCAAAATTACCAGCACTAGAACATCGCTAGATGAGCCTTCCAATGGCTGAGACACAAGCCCCACCCACACACCAGATCGCCTCTCCCCCAGAAAAACCACCCTGGAGATGGCAGCCCCACCCACACATCAGAGAGCCCCTCCCCCCCAGAACCACCCTGGAGATGGCAGCCCCACCCACACATCAGAGCCCCTCCCCCAGGAAAACATGGAGGCAGAAGCCCCACACACACACCAGAGAGCCCCTCCCCCAGAACAACCACCCTGAAAACGGCAGCCCCACCCACACATCAGAGCCCCTCCCCCAGGAAAACCGTGGAGGCAGAAGCCCCACCCACACACCAGAGAGCCCCTCCCCCATAAAAAACATCCTGGAGACAGCAGCCCCTCCCACATACCAGAGAGCCCATCCCCAGAACAACCACCCTGGAGACGGCAGCCCCACCCACCACACCAGACAGCCCCTCCCCCAGAAAAACCCTGGAGGCAGAAGCCCCACCCGCACACCAGACAGCCCCTCCCCCCAAAACCACCAAGGAGACAGCAGCCCCACCAAAACAGAGAGCCCCTCCCCCAGAACAACCACCCCAGAGACGGCAGCCCCACCCACACACCAGAGAGCCCCTCCCCCAGAAAAATCACCCTGGAGACGGCAGCCCCACCCACACACCAGAGAACCCCACCCCCAGAACAACCACCCTGGAGACGGCAGCACCGCCCACACATCAGAGAGTTCTCCCCCAGAAAAACCCTGGAGGCAGAAGCTCCACCCACACAGACAGACCCTCCCCCAAAACAACCCTGGAGGCAGAAGCCCCACCCACTTACCAGACAGCCCCTCCCCCCAAAACCACCCCGGAGACAGCAGCCCCACCCAAACAACCCTGGAGGCAGAAGCCCCATCCACACACCAGACAGCCCCTCCCCCAGAAAAACATCCTGGAGACGGCAGCCCCTCCCACATACCAGAGAGCCCATCCCCAGAACAACCACCCTGGAGACGGCAGCCCCACCCACCACACAGCCCCTCCCCCAGAAAAACCCTGGAGGCAGAAGCCCCACCCGCACACCAGACAGCCCCTCCCCCCAAAACCACCAAGGAGACAGCAGCCCCACCCACACAGAGAGCCCCTCCCCAGAACAACCACCCCGGAGACGGCAGCCCCACCCACACACCAGAGAGCCCCTCCCCCAGAAAAAACACCCTGAGACGGCAGCCCCACCCACACACCAGAGAGCCCCACCCCCAGAACAACCACCCTGGAGACAGCAGCCCTGCCCACACATCAGAGAGCCCCTCCCCCAGAAAAACCCTGAAGGCAGAAGCCCCACCCACACAGACAGCCCCTCCCCCAGAACAACCTTGGAGACGGCAGCCCCACCCACACGCTTTTTGCACACAACTCAGCAGTCACAAAGAGGCCTCACTGGCCCCTCCCACCAACGTGACGCTCACCTGGATCTGGAAGAACTCGCCCATCTCCAGTAGGATGGTCTTGGCGTTGCCGTGTTCTTCCTCACCATCTATGCCGGCCTGGAGGAGGAGAGATACGGGATGAGCCTCGGCAGGTATGCACCACACACACCGCGAGGGGAGGAAAGGTTTCCGCCTCCGGCCATGTGACCACACCCACAACTTACCATGTACATGGCGGCAGCCACAGGAAGGTAGAAGGAGTAAAACGCCGTCTTGTATTTCACGATGGATTTATACCTGTCAGGAGAGAATAGTCCAATCATACCGGCAACCGACCAATGACAGCAAAGACACAGAGGAGAGCTCCGCCCATTTCTCACCTGGCCTCCGTGTATCTGTCCAAATCCACCTTCCCCGGCTGGGAGGTGATGAGGTCCAGAGCCTGGCCCAACTCTGTCTGGTAGGAGGTCTGCAAGAGACCAGAGAGAGATGAGACAGAGGGAAGGGAAAGAGAGGGGGAGGGGGGAAGAAGAGAGAAGAAGAAGAAAGAAAAGAAAGAGAAAGAGAGGAGAAGAGAGAGAAAGAAGAGAGAAGAAAAAGGAGAAGAAGAAGAAGAGAGAAGAAGAAGAAGAAGAAAGCTAGAAGGAAGAAGGGAGGAGAAAAGGAAAAAGAAAGAAAGGGGGAGAGGAGAAAGGAAGAGGAAGAGAAAGGGAGAGAGGAAGAAGAAAAAAGAAGAAGAAGAGAAGAAAGAAAAAGAAGAGGAAAGAGAGAGAAAGAGAAAAGAAGAGAAGAGAGAGAGAAGAAAGAAGAGAGAGAAGGAGAAGAAGGAAAAAAAGGGAGGGGGACGAGGAAGAAGAAGAAGAGAAGAGAGAGAAGAAGGAAGAAGAAGAGGAAAGCTAGAAGAAGGAAGAAGAGGAGGAAAGTTAGAAGAAGGAAGAAGAGGAAGAAGAAGAAGAAGAAAGAGAGAGGAGAAAGAGAGAAGAAGGAGAAGAGAAGAGAAGAGAAGAAGAAGAAGAGAGGAGAAAGAGAGAAAAAGAAGAGAAAAAGAAGAAGAAGAAAGCTAGAAGAAGGAAGAAGAGGAGGAAAGCTAGAAGAAGGAAGAAGAGGAGGAAAGCTAGAAGAAGGAAGAAGAGGAAAGTTAGAAGAAGAGGAAAGCTAGAAGGAAGAAGAGGAAAGCTAGAAGAAGGAAGAAGAGGAGGAAAGCTAGAAGAAGGAAGAAGAGGAAAGTTAGAAGAAGGAAGAAGAGGAAAGAAGAGGAAGAAGAAAAGAAGAGAAGAGAAGAGGAAAGAAGAAGAAGGAAGAAGAGGAAAGCTAGAAGAAGGAAGAAGAGAAGAGAGAAAGAGAAAGAAGAAGAGAGAAAGAAAGAAGAAAAGAAAAAGAAAAAGAAGAGAAAGGGAAGAGAAAGAAAAAGAAAGAGAAAGAGAAGAAGGAAAAAGGAAGAGGAAAGAAGAAGAAGGAAGAAGAGAAGAAAAAAGAAGAAGGAAGAAGAGGAAAGTTAGAAGAAGGAAGAAGAGGAAAGGAGAAGAAGAAAGAAGAGGAAAGCTAGAAGAAGGAAGAAGAAGAAAGAAAAGAAGAGAAAAGAAGAGAAAGAAAAGAGAGAAAGAGAGAAAAGAAAGAAGAAGGAAGAAGAGGAGGAAAGCTAGAAGAAGGAAGAAGAGGAAAGTTAGAAGAAGGAAGAAGAGGAAAGCTAGAAGAAGGAAGAAGAGGAAAGCTAGAAGAAGGAAGAAGAGGAAAGTTAGAAGAAGGAAGAAGAGGAAAAAGAAAAGAAGAAGAAGAAGAGAGGAGAGGAAAAGAAGAGAGAAAGAGAGAAAGAAAGAAAGAGAGAGAGAAGAAGAGAAGGAAAAGAAGAAGAAGAGGAAAGAAGAGAAGAAGAAAGAAGAAAGAAGAGAAGAAAGAGAAAGAAGAAGAAAAAGAAAGAAAGAAGAAAGAGAGAGGGAAAAGAGAGAAAGAAAGAAGAAGAAGAAGAGAAAGAAAGAAGAGAGAAGAAAGAGAAAGAAGAAAGAGAGAAAAGAGAGAAGAAGAGAGAGAAAGAAGAAGAAGAAGAGAGAGAAGAAGAGGAGAGCTAGAAAAAGGAAGAAGAGAGAGAGAAAAGAAGAGAGAGGAGGAGAGAGAAGAGAGAGAGAAGAAGAAGAAGAAGAGAGAAAGAAGAGAGAAAAGAAGAGGAAAAGAAAGAAGAAGAGAGAGAGAGAGAAGAAAGAGGAAAAGAAAAAGAAAAGAAGAGAGGAGAAAAAAGAAGAAAAGAGAAAAGGAAAAGAGAGAAGAGAGAAAGAGGAAGAAAAGAGAAGAAGAAGAAAGAAGAAGAAGAAGAAGAGGAGAGAGAAAGAAAAAAGAGAAAAGAAGAAGAAGAAGAAGAGAAGAAGAGAAAGAAAAAGAGAAGAAGAAGAAAAAAGGAGAAGAAGGAAGAAGAAAGCTAGAAGAAGGAAGAAGAGGAGGAAAGCTAGAAGAAGAGAGAGAGAGAAGAAAAGAGAAGAAGAAAAGAAGAGGAGAAGAAAGAGAAGAGAGAGAAGAGAGAGAGAGAGAGAGAGAGAGAAGAGAAGAGAGAGAAAAGAAGAAGAAGAAGAAGAAAGAAAAGAAGAAAAGAAGAAGAGAAGAAGAAGAGAAAAAAGAAGAGAGAGGAAGAAGAAGAAGAAAAAGAGAAAGAGAGAAGAAGAGAAAGAAGAAAGAGAGAAAAAAGAAAGAGAAGAAGAAGAAGAAAAAGAGAGAGAGAAGAAAGAAAGAAGAAGAAGAAGAAGAGAAAAGAGAAGAAAAGAAGAGAGAAGAAGAGAAGAAGAAGAGAAAAGAGAAGAAGAGGAAGAGAGAAGGAAGAAGAGAAAGAGAGAAGAAGAAGAAAGAGAAGAAGAAGAGAGAAGAAAAGAGAAGAGGGAAGAGAGAGAAGAAGAGAGAGAGAAGGGAGAAGAAAAGAAGAAGAGAAGAAAAAAAGAAGAAGGAAGAAGAGGAAAGAAGAAGAAGGAAGAAGAGGAAAGCTAGAAGAAGGAAGAAGAGGAAAGCTAGAAGAAGAAGGAAGAAGAGAGAAGAGAAGAAGAAGAAAAGAGAAAGAAAAAGAAGAAAGAAGAAGAAGAGAGAAAGAAGAGAAAGAAGGAAAGGAAGAGAAGAAGAAAGGAAGAAGGAAGAAGAGAAAAGAAGAAGAAGAAGAAGAAAGAAGAGGAAAGCTAGAAGAAGGAAGAAGAGGAAAGCTAGAAGAAGGAAGAAGAGGAAAGCTAGAAGAAGGAAGAAGAGGAAAGTTAGAAGAAGGAAGAAGAGGAAAGAAGAAGAAGAAGAAGAGGAAGCTAGAGGAAGAAGGAAGAAGAAAAATAGAAGAAGAAGAAGAAGAGAAAGAGAAAGAAAAGAAGAAGAGAAAAAGAAAAGAAGAAGGAAGAAGAGGAAAGCTAGAAGGAAGAAGGAAGAAGAGGAAAGCTAGAAGGAAGAAGAAGAAAAAAAGAGAAAGAAAGAAGAGAGAAAGAGAAGAAGAAGAAAAAGAGAAGAGGAAAGAAAAAGGAGAAAGAAGAAAGAAGGAAGAAAAGGAGAAAGAAAGAAAAAAAGAAGAAGGAAAAAAAAAGAAGAAGAAGAAAAAGAAAGAAGAAAAAAAAGGAAAAGAAAAGAAAAAGAAAAAAAGAAAGTCACCTCCAGGAAGAGTTCCAGCAGGTTGAGGTAATACGGTTGTTGGCGGCAATACTTCCTCAGCACGCGGTATATACACGCCTCCAGCAAGAAGGAGTCATTGATGGCGTCCAATCCGATACCAGCCTGAGACAGAACACAGCACAATCACAACCACTGCAGATAACCCATCATTATCCTCATCCTCCGCCTACCCCTCCCCATCATCCACCACACCCAATCATCATCCTCCACCATCCATGATGGAAGGCAGTGGCGCCCCTCCCCCCAGCACCTCACCTGTTTGTACCAGCACGGCTGGCCGCGGCGGGTCACAGAATTGTCCATGATGTCATCGGCCACCAGAAAGAAGGCCTGGAGCTGGAGAAGGATAGAGGGGGAGGGAGTTAATCACATGACACATATCACCCCCCATCCCCCGGTGCGGCGCACTCACCAGCTCTACACACCAGCCCACCGCCAGCGCCCGTTGGATGTCGCCGTCTTTCTGCAGATCGGGTCCCACCATTTCCCGGAAGGCGGCCAGAACCGTCATCCCTCGGTTACACTTCCCCCCGGGGGCGTTGTACTCCAGGACCTGCGGGGGAGGGGAGATGGTCACATGACAAGGCAGTGAGTAATGGGAGAGACCAGGGTGGGGGGGGTGGGCTTACCTTTTGTAGGCGGGAAATGGCATCCCCCACCTCTGGGTGACCCCGATCCTCCGCCGTCAGATCCTGGACGATGGTCTGGAAGAAGCTGGAGAACTCCTGAAGCTTGGTGCTGCTCATCGTGTCCACCTGGGGGCGGGGAAATGGGAGGAGTCATCCTCAGTCTTCACTGACCCAACATCTTTACTCCTCCCCTCCCCCCAATCTAAACCACAGGTCTGTGGGGAAGCTCCTCCCTCGGGGTGGGGTTAGGGAGGCTCTGACCAGATGATGACCTCATGTCTATGGGGAAGCTCCTCCCTCGGGGGTGGGGCTAGGGAAGCTCTGATCAGATGAAGACCTCATGTCTATGGGGAAGCTCCTCCCTCGGGGGTGGGGCTAGGGAAGCTCTGACCAGATGATGACCTCATGTCTATGGGGAAGCTCCTCCCTCGGGGGTGGGGCTAGAGAAGCTCTCATCAGATGATGACCTCATGTCTATGGGGAAGCTCCTCCCTCGGGGTGGGGCTAGGGAAGCTCTGATCAGATGATGACCTCATGTCTATGGGGAAGCTCCTCCCTCGGGGGTGGGGCTAGGGAAGCTCTGATCAGATGATGACCTCATGTCTATGGGGAAGCTCCTCCCTCGGGGGTGGGGCTGGGGAAGCTCTGACCAGATGATGACCTCATGTCTATGGGGAAGCTCCTCCCTCGGGGGTGGGGCTAGGGAAGCTCTGATCAGATGATGACCTCATGTCTATGGGGAAGCTCCTCCCTCGGGGTGGGGCTAGGGAAGCTCTGATCAGATGATGACCTCATGTCTATGGGGAAGCTCCTCCCTCGGGGGTGGGGCTAGGGAAGCTCTGACCAGATGATGACCTCATGTCTATGGGGAAGCTCCTCCCTCGGGGGTGGGGCTAGGGAAGCTCTGACCAGATGATGACCTCATGTCTATGGAGAAGCTCCTCCCTCGGGGGTGGGGCTAGGGAAGCTCTGATCAGATGATGACCTCATGTCTACGGGGAAGCCCCTCCCCCATGGGGCGGGGACAGGTCAATAAGGGGGGGTGGCCTCAGATGTAAGGGGAAGCTCCTCCTCCGGGGGCGGGGATAGGGAACCTCTGACCTGTTAGAAAGATCCTCCATACAGCACAAGGAAGCCCCGCCCACTCCTTATCGTTTCATAGTGGGGTGGAGCTAAATGATGGGAGGGGCTGTAATGGCCTCCCAGGACCCGCCCACAGAAGCGGTGACACATTAGACGCACCGGAAGTCCCGTCCGCTCATCCCGGAAGTGACGGCGCTCCCCGCACAGCCCGGACGGTCCCGGTGATCGGTGGGGCGGAGTTGTCCATTGCCCGGCGGTGGGCGGAGTGGCGGCGGCCAGCAGGGGGCGGAGCGTCACCCAGCGGCCTCTCAGCAGGAGGAGCCACATCCGGAGCTCGCCCGGGAACCCCGCCCACAGCAGGAGGAGGAGCCGGGTCACGTGTTCTTGTACATCGCTTGTCCCCGCCCCTTGTCGCTCTGCCCACATATAATCGCTGTACTGGAAGTCCCCGCCCCTTCCCGAGTCGGTGTTCTATCACCAAGTGTCCGGCTGTCACTAGGTGTCCGAAGTCTACTGCGCATGCGCAGTCTGGATCCAGAAGATTTTCGGAAATTGTCGGAAGATGAGCGGCGCCTGCGCCGTGAGTCGAGGAGAAGCCCCCACCATCCAAGCGGACATAGGGTTAGTCAGATTGAGAGGGCCCCTCGCTTCGCTCGCCACGCATCGGGCACGGCCTCGCTGCGCTCGGCTCTTTTATATTCTATCTCTATGTCCACTGGGATGGTGGGGCTTGAAAGTGGACTCACAGCGCAGGCGCCGATCATCCTCGGCAATTTTCGGAATATGGCGTCCTGTGTACTGCGCATGCGCAGTACACCTCGGACACTTGGTGATGGGGGACGGATAATGATACAACACCGGAAGCAGAATGCAGCCAGTGAAGACACGGCGACCAATCAGAGGGCGGAGTCCTGAGAGGGGAGGGGCGGAGCAGAGACCCCTCTCCTCTTACACTGAGGCTCTATATGGGGTTCCTCTGTACTGCGCGGTGTAGATGAAGCCGCTCAGCATCTTTATATTCTATCTCCATGTCCACTTGTATGGCGGGGCTGTGGGGAAGGAGGAGAATACCGATAGGGGAGGAGTATATATATAGGGGAGGAGTATATAGATAGGGGAGGAGTATACAGATAGGGGAGGAGTATATAGATAAGGGAGGAGAATACCGATAGGGGAGGAGTATATAGATAGGGGAGGAGTATATAGATAGGGGAGGAGTATACAGATAGGGGAGGAGTATATAGATAAGGGAGGAGAATACCGATAGGGGAGGAGTATATAGATAGGGGAGGAGAATACCGATAGGGGAGGAGTATATAGATAGGGGAGGAGTATATAGATAGGGGAGGAGTATATAGATAGGGGAGGAGTATATAGATAGGGGAGGAGTATAGATAGGGGAGGAGTATATAGATAGGGGAGGAGTATAGATAGGGGAGGAGTATATAGATAGGGGGGGAGTACATAGATAGGGGAGGAGTATATATATATATATATATATATATAGGGGAGGAGTATATAGATAGGGGAGGAGAATACCGATAGGGGAGGAGTATAGATAGGGGAGGAGTATATAGATAGGGGGGGGGTACATAGATAGGGGAGGAGTATAGAGATAGGGGTAGGGAGTATAGAGATAGGGGAGGAGTATATAGATCAGGGAGGAGTATATAGATAAGGGAGGAGTATATAGATAAGGGAGGAGTATATAGATAAGGGAGGAGTATATATAGGGGAGGAGTATACAGATAGGGGAGGAGTATAGATATAGGGGAGGAGTATATAGATAGGGGAGGAGTATATAGAGATAGGGGAGGAGTATACAGATAGGGGGAGGAGTATAGAGATAGGGGAGGAGTATATAGGGGAGGAGTATACAGATAGGGAGGAGTATATAGATAGGGGAGGAGTATATAGATAGGGGAGGAGTATAGATAGGGGAGTATATAGATAGGGGAGAGTATATAGATATGGGATGAGTATATATATATATAATATAGGGGAGGATATATAGATAGGGGAGGAGTATATAGATAGGGAGGAGTATAGATAGGGGAGGAGTATATAGAATAGGGGAAGGAGTATAGATATAGGGGAGAGTATAAGAGAAAGGAGGAGTATAGATAGGGAGAGGGAGAGTATATAGGGAGAGTATATAGAAAGGGAGGAGTTTATAGATAGGGGAGAGTATATACACATAGGGAGGTATACACATAGATAGGGAGAGTATACCGATAGGGAGAGTATAGATAGGGAGGAGTATATAGATAGGGGGGGAGTACATTAGATAGGGGAGGAGTATACAGATATGGAAGAGGAGTATATCAGAGGGGATATATAGATAGGGGAGAGATATAATAGATAGGGAGGAGTATATACGATAGGGGAGGAGTATAGACATAGGGAGGAGTATATAGATAGGGGAGGAGTATATATATAGGGGAGGAGTATATAGATAGGGGAGGAGTATATAGATAGGGGAGGAGTATACACATAGGGGAGGAGTATATAGATAGGGGAGGAGTATATAGATAGGGGAGGAGTATATAGATAGGGGAGGAGTATATAGATAGGGGAGGAGTATACAGATAGGGGAGGAGTATATAGATAGGGGAGGAGTATATAGATAGGGGAGGAGTATATAGATAGGGGAGGAGTATATAGATAGGGGAGGAGTATAGAGATAGGGGAGGAGTATATAGATAGGGGAGGAGTATATAGATAGGGGAGGAGTATATAGATAGGGGAGGAGTATATAGATAGGGGAGGAGTATAGATAGGGGAGGAGTATATATAGATAGGGGAGGAGTATATAGATAGGGGAGGAGTATATATATAGGGGAGGAGTATATAGATAGGGGAGGAGTATATAGATAGGGGAGGAGTATATAGATAGGGGAGGAGTATATAGATAGGGGAGGAGTATATAGATAGGGGAGGAGTATATAGATAGGGGAGGAGTATATAGATAGGGGAGGAGTATATAGATAGGGGAGGAGTATATAGATAAGGGAGGAGTATATAGATAGGGGAGGAGTATATAGATAGGGGAGGAGTATATAGATAGGGGAGGAGTATATAGATAGGGGAGGAGTATATAGATAGGGGAGGAGTATATATAGGGGAGGAGTATATAGATAGGGGAGGAGTATATAGATAGGGGAGGAGTATATAGATAGGGGAGGAGTATATAGATAGGGGAGGAGTATATAGATATGGGAGGAGTATATAGATAAGGGAGGAGTATATAGATAGGGGAGGAGTATATAGATAGGGAGGAGTATAGAGATAGGGGAGGAGTATATAGATAGGGGAGGAGTATATAGATAGGGGAGGAGTATATAGAGTAGGGGAGGAGTATATAGATAGGGGAGGATATATAGATAGGGGTGGAGTATATAGATAGGGGAGGAGTATATAGATAGGGAGGAGTATATAGATAGGGGAGGAGTATATAGATAGGGGAGGAGTATATAGATAGGAGTATATAGATAGGGGAGGAGTATATAGATAGGGGAGGAGTATATATAGGGGAGGAGTATATAGATAGGGGAGAGTTATATAGATAGATAGGGAGGAGTATATAGATAAGGGAGGAGTATATAGATTAGGGAGGAGTAAATAGATAGGGGAGGAGTATATAGATAGGGGAGGAGTATATAGATAGGGGAGGAGTATATAGATAGGGGATGAGTATATAGATAGGGAGGAGTATATAGATCAGGGAGGAGTATATAGATAGGGGAGGAGTATATAGATAGGGGAGAGTATATAGATAGGGGAGATTAGATAGATAGGGGAGGAGTATATATATAAGGGAGGAGTATAGATAGGGGAGGAGTATTATAGATAGGGGAGGAGTATATAGATAGGGGAGGAGTATATATAGGGGAGGAGTATATAGATAGGGGAGGAGTATATAGGATAGGGAGGAGTATTTAGATAGGGGAGGAGTATATAATTGGGAGAGTATATAGATAGGGAGGAGTATATAAGATAGGGGAGAGTATATAGATAGGGGAGGATATATAGATATAGGGAGGAGTATATAGATAGGGAGTATATAGGAGGGGAGGATTATATAGATAGGGGAGGAGTATATAGATAGGGAGGGAGTATATAGATAGGGAGGAGTATATAGATAAGGGAGAGTAGATTAATGGAGGGGAGAGTATATAGATAGGGAGAGTATATAGATAGGAGTAAAAGATAGGCAGGAGTATATAGATATTGAGAGTATATTAGATAGGGGAGTTTATAGATTAGGAGGAGTAGTATAGATAGGGAGAGTATATAGGGGAGAGTATATAGATAGGGAGGAGTATATAGATAGGGAGGGAGTATATAGATGAAGGGAGGAGTATAATAGATAGGGGAGGATTATATAGATAGGGAGGAGTATATAATAGGGAGTGAGAGATTATAGGGGAGGAGTAATATATAGGGAGGAGTATATAGTGAGGTATAGATCGAGGATATAGATAGGAGGAGTATATAGATAGGGGAGGTGTTTATAGATAAGGGAGGAGTATATAGATAAGAGGAGAGATATATAGATTAGGGAGAGTATATAGATATGGGGTAGTATATAGATAGGGAGGAGTATATAGATAGGGGAGGAGTATATAGATAGGAGGAGTAAAGGAGGAGTTATATATAAGATTGAGAGGGAGTGATAGATATATGGAGTGATATAGGGAGGGCGATATAGAATTTAGTGTTGATAGAGTAGTGTGGAGATTAGGAGAGTTGTTAGATATAGGGAGGATTGATAATAGCTGGGAGGAGTAATATAGATAGGGAGGAGTATATAGATGGGTGAGGATAATTGAGAGTTTTTAGAGAGTGTGAGAGTATATAGATAGGGGAGGAGTTTTTAGAGTTGGAGGAGGTTATAATAGATGGAGGTGTTTATATTTTTGGAGGGAGGAGTGTTTTATTGATAGGATTATAGGGATTGATTTATGGGAGGAGTATATAGATATGGAGGAGTATATAGATAGATTGGTGAATTATGTGGGAGGAGTAGGAGAGTAGAGTGGATATAATATCGGGAGTGCTATAGTAGGGAGGGAGTTATTGTATAGGAGGATTTATGAGATATTTTGAGGAGTATATAGATAGGGGAGAGTATATAGATTAGGTGAGTGTATATAGTTTGGAGATTTAGTAGATGAGGTTATTAGGGAGGATGTATTAAAGGATTGTGTTTTGGGAGGATATATATAGAGAAGTGATATATAGGGAGGAGTATATTAGATTAGGGGAGGAGTAATATATGTGGATAAGGGATAGAAATAGATGTATAAGAGATAGGGAGGGAAATTATAGGGAGGGAGTAGATAGATAAGGGAGAGAGTAGGTTGTAGATAGGGGAGAGTATATAGGATAGGGAGGAGTAATATAATAGGGAGGAGTATAGTAGATAAGGAGGAGTATATAGATAAGGAGAGTAGTAATAGATAGGGAAAGTATATAGAATAGGGAGGAGGCTATAGATAGGGGAGGAGTAACATAGAATAGATATATGATTTGGGGAGATGTAATATATAGAGGAGATATAGATAGGAGGATAATGTATATAGATAGGGGAGGAGTATATAGATAGGGGAGCCCGACACAATCAGCACTTCTCCCCCTCTCTGCCTCTATCGGGGGTAGAATTGTTCGGTGATAAATTGAGCCCCTAAAATGACTGGAAAAATAACCGCAATTCACCACCTGAGATCATTACAGAGAGGAGACTCCTCCCCCCGATACGTCATCAGATAGAAGGGGGAGGGGAGAAATCTACAAATACTTGAGGGGCGGAGCTACCAAAGTCACACCTGTGAAGACCCCGACATTCCACCCCTATGGGGGGCCACGGGGGTCCTAATCTCATGTCTGAGGGGAGAACATCCCTCCCCCTCCTGTCACCCCCCTCCCCCTCCTGTCACCCCCTTCCCTCACCTGTCCCCTCCCCCTCCTGTCACCCCCCTCCCCCTCCTGTCACCCCCATCCCTCACCTGTCCCCTCCCCCTCCTGTCACCCCCATCCCTCACCTGTCCCCTCCTCCTCCTGTCACCCCCATCCCTCCCCCTGTCCCCCCTCCTCCTCCTGTCACCCCACCCCAGCCGCTCCGCTTCCCCGCCCCCACTCCCTCACCCCGTCCCTCCCTGTCACCCCCATCCCTCACCTGTCACCCCCCTCCATCCCTCACCTGTCCCCTCCTCCTCCTGTCACCCCCATCCCTCCCCTGTCCCCTCCTCCTCCTGTCCACCTTACCTCACCTTCCCTCCCTTCCGGTCCCCTCCCCCCTGTCCCTCCCCCATCCCCCCTCCTCTCTCCCTGTCCCCCCATCCCTCAACCTGTCCCCTCCTCCTCCCTGTCACCCCCATCCCTCACCTGTCCCCTCCTCCTCCTGTCCCCCCCAGCCCTCACCTGTCCCCTCCTCCTCCTGTCCCCCTGTCCCTCACCTGGTCCTCCTCCTCCTCCTGTCCCCCCTGTCCCTCACCTGTCCCTCTCCTCCTCCTGTCACCCCCATCCCTCACCTGTCCCCTCCCCTCCTCCTGTCACCCCCATCCCTCACCTGTCCCCTCCTCCTGTCACCCCCATCCCTCACCTGTCCCCTCCACCTCCTGTCACCCCCCATCCCTCACCTGTCCCCTCCTCCTCCTCCTGTCACCCCCATCCCTCACCTGTCCCCTCCTACTCCTGTCACCCCATCCCCACCTGTCCCCACCCCCATCCATCTAGTCATAAATACTAAACCCAATATACATAAATCACTATCTTTATAAAATATACACGTTATAAAAGAAAAATTCTGTGCCAATAATTAACACCCCCATAAATCGTCCACCCCCAAATGAATTGTGTCTCATAATCCCCCACCCCAGATATACCCCGAATCAAATAAATTATCAATTAATGATTAAATACAATCAAATGGACCATACTTCAGTAAACAATAAAAATAAAATTAATATTCCAAACATTTTTATCTCAATCGGAATACTATTATATATCCATTAAATAATGTGAGATCATTCAATATTAAATTCCCCCAAAAAGATTTCTCCCACCATCAATTAAACTTCCCCCATCCAAATTGCCCACGAAATTAATATATTCAAGTTAGACAATCCCCATTCATATCCATAACTTACCAAACCACAATCCCCAAACACCCATCAAACAATTTAACATCAAACCATAAACCAAGTATACTAATTAGACCCAACAATAGATTAAATGTCTAAAAGCCCCACCCCAACCCCATCTCCATATAAGATTCCCCATGAACCATGTATTTCCAATCTAAACAATCATAAAAGAAAATGATGATCCCCATATGAATCATAATTCCCTTCAATAAATAGCCCACCAATGCAACAATAAACTAATTGAAATTATTAATAAATATTCTAATCCACCCCAATTCATACCCATCTAACCCACCATTAACCAACACGGTACAAACCCAAACTCATATTTCTTTAGTAATAAAATAACCGCCATAAAGTTATTGATTAAACACCATTTTCATCCCATCTTACTTCACTCACCCCCACCCAAACAAAATTTCCAGTCATTAGTATTCATTTAACGCACCAAAATAAGCTGAAAGTTAATTGACAAATTACTTTTCGTTCACCACCCCCAATACCCCCATCCCCCACATTTGACAACCCCCATACCACTTGATGCAAAAAATATATTAAGCCCAAGAAAAAGACATTTAGATATAGACCAAAACTAAAAGTAACTTACACATTTTACCAAATCCCAATATATCGATATTTGTATTTTTTATTACCACCCAAATAATTACAATCACATTCCTCTCCCCCAAACTACTGATATATAGCATGATCCCAGAATATCCCCACCAAAATAAGCCACATTGATCCCATTAATAATAATTATATGTCCCCCAAATAAAAAAATTACCAGATTATAACATGAAAATACTTACATTAAAAACTAATTTGTCTGTAAAATTTTGCCCTATAACCCAAACCAATAAATTATATTCATTAAATTTATCAACCACCCCCATTTAATTCAATCAAAAAGAACAAGACATTAGAAATTCGCCACATCTGATTTTCTCACCAAGTAATACTAAATTTCATCATTGATTAATTAAACCCCCCAAGTCCCCATCCAACAACTTCATCCCCAAGCGCTTTACCAACCCATCCCCAAATTCCCAATCCAATACCGTTGGAAAATAAATAATATTTATAACCAAAATTAGACAACCATCTAAAGAAATTATCAATCAAATCGCCAGAATCCATTTAATAAATTATACTTATCCAAAATTATCATAATTGCCTAAAGGTACAAATAATTTAACAAACCCATAAATTGTTAAAAAACATACAACCCCATATCCCCATTATTGTTCTCATATGTTACACTTACCCCCATTATAAAACCCCTCCTCCTATCCATGATACCCCCAGAATTTAACAAAAATAAAAACCCAATTATGTCACCCCCCATCCAATTATCTCCCCTTACATTATTTTTATCCCAAACAATAATGCAAAATATAAATGACTTACCAACCCCCACAAACCATTAATACCAAATTTTAAAAACCAATTCCATTATATAAATCACATTACGCACTACAAAAATTATATTAACAACACCCCCAATTCGATATTTCCCCCATACCCATATTATTATTTGACATAATATGAAATTCTATAATCCATAAATTATATCACTTATTATTATTACCCAACCCATTACCCCAACATTACAAAAATATTTCAATACAACAAATTATAAGTCCCCCATTTATAGTGTAAATAAACGAAACCCTCCTGTCCAACGAATGCCTCCCATATATTTACTGTCAGCGATTATTTAAATCCCCCCAGAAAATCTAAATAATAATATTCCCATATAATTTATAGAATACCATTATGCTATCAATAAACCCAATCATTAAAATATTGATAAATATTACAAAATTTATAATTTATAATATCGCCCATTATATCATTCAATCATATTTTCTATATATTGCAATATTAATCACCTCCCATCATCCTAACCATTCCATTACAAAGAAAAACCATCATAGCCCCATTACACCCAATCCCAGACCTTTTTAATGAGTCACCCATCTCATAACAATTAAACAATACAATTGGATCTACAGGCCCTCTCCTGTCCCACCCCCATCCTCAACTGTCCCCCCATCCCTCACCTGTCCCCCCCATCCCTCACCTGTCCCCCTCCTCCTGTCACCCCCATCCCTCACCTGTCCCCTCCTCCTCCTGTCCCCCCATCCCTCACCTGTCCCCTCCTCCACCTGTCACCCCCCATCCCTCACCTGTCCCCCCCCATCCCTCACCTGTCCCCTCCTCCTCCTGTCACCCCCATCCCTCACCTGTCCCCCCTCCTCCCTGTCCCCCCTGTCCCTCCCTGTCCCCTCCCCCTCCTGTCACCCCCATCCCTCACCTGTCCCCTCCTCCTCCTGTCCCCCCCATCCCTCACCTGTCCCCTCCTCCTCCTGTCACCCCCGATCCTCACCTGTCCCCTCCTCCTCCTGTCACCCCCATCCCTCACCTGTCCCCTCCTCCTCCTCCTGTCACCCCCATCCCTCACCTGTCCCCTCCTCCTCCTGTCACCCCCATCCCTCACCTGTCCCCTCCTCCTCCTCCTGTCACCCCCATCCCTCACCTGTCCCCTCCTCCTCCTGTCCCCCTGTCCCTCACCTTCTCCCCTCCTCCTCCTGTCACCCCCATCCCTCACCTGTCCCCCTCCTCCTCCTGACACCCCATCCCTCACCTGTCCCCTCCTCCTCCTCCTGTCACCCCCATCCCTCACCTGTCCCCTCCTCCTCCTGTCACCCCCATCCCTCACCTGTCCCTCCTCCTCCTGTCACCCCCATCCCTCACCTGTCCCCTCCTCCTCCTGTCACCCCCATCCCTCACCTGTCCCCTCCTCCTCCTGTCACCCCCATCCCTCACCTGTCCCCTCCTCCTCCTGTCACCCCCATCCCTCACCTGTCCCCTCCTCCTCCTGTCACCCCCATCCCTCACCTGTCCCCTCCTCCTCCTGTCACCCCCATCCCTCACCTGTCCCCTCCTCCTCCTGTCACCCCCGTCCCTCACCTGTCCCCTCCTCCTCCTGTCACCCCCATCCCTCACCTGTCCCCTCCTCCTCCTGTCACCCCCATCCCTCACCTGTCCCCTCCCCCTCCTGTCACCCCCATCCCTCACCTGTCCCCTCCTCCTCCTGTCACCCCCATCCCTCACCTGTCCCCTCCTCCTCCTGTCACCCCCATCCCTCACCTGTCCCCTCCTCCTCCTGTCACCCCCATCCCTCACCTGTCCCCCCCCTCCTGTCACCCCCATCCCTCACCTGTCCCCTCCTCCTCCTGTCACCCCCATCCCTCACCTGTCCCCTCCTCCTCCTGTCACCCCCATCCCTCACCTGTCCCCTCCTCCTCCTGTCACCCCCATCCCTCACCTGTCTCCTCCTCCTCCTGTCACCCCCCTCCCTCACCTGTCCCCTCCTCCTCCTGTCACCCCCATCCCGCACCTGTCCCCTCCTCCTCCTGTCACCCCCATCCCTCACCTGTCCCCTCCTCCTGTCACCCCCATCCCTCACCTGTCCCCTCCTCCTCCTGTCACCCCCATCCCTCACCTGTCTCCTCCTCCTCCTGTCACCCCCATCCCTCACCTGTCCCCTCCTCCTCCTGTCACCCCCATCCCTCACCTGTCCCCTCCTCCTCCTGTCACCCCCATCCCTCACCTGTCCCCTCCTCCTCCTGTCCCCCCATCCCTCACCTGTCCCCTCCTCCTGTCACCCCCATCCCTCACCTGTCCCCTCCTCCTCCTGTCCCCCCCATCCCTCACCTGTCCCCTCCTCCTCCTGTCACCCCCATCCCCCACCTGTCCCCTCCTCCTGTCACCCCCATCCCTCACCTGTCCCCTCCTCCTCCTGTCACCCCCATCCCTCACCTGTCCCCTCCTCCTCCTGTCACCCCCATCCCTCACCTGTCCCCCCTCCACCTCCTCCTCCCCCCCCATCCCTCACCTGTCCCCTCCTCCTCCTCCTGTCACCCCCATCCCTCACCTCACCCCTCCTCCTCCTGTCCCCCCATCCCTCACCTGTCCCCTCCTCCTCCTGTCCCCCCCATCCCTCACCTGTCCCCTCCACCTCCTGTCACCCCCATCCCTCACCTGTCCCCTCCCCCTCCTGTCACCCCCATCCCACACCTCCCCTCCACCCTCCTCACCCCCCACCTTCCCCCCCTGTCCCCCCCTCCCCACCTGTCCCTCCCCCCTCACCCCATCCCTCACCTGTCCCATCCTCCTCCTGTCACCCCCATCCCTCACCTGTCCCCTCCCCCTCCTGTCACCCCCGTCCCTCCCCTGTCCCCTCCTCCTGTCCCCCCCATCCCTCACCTGTCCCCTCCCCCTCCTGTCACCCCCATCCCTCACCTGTCCCCTCCTCCTCCTGTCACCCCCATCCCTCACCTGTCCCCTCCTCCTCCTGTCCCCCCCCCCTCCCCTGTCACCCCCCCTCCTGTCACCCCCATCCCTCCCCTGTCCTCCTCCTCCTCCTGTCACCCCCATCCCTCACCTGTCCCCTCCTCCTCCTGTCACCCCCATCCCTCACCTGTCCCCTCCTCCTGTCCCCCCCCCCTCCTGTCCCCCCCTCCTGTCACCCCCATCCCTCACCTGTCCCCTCCTCCTGTCACCCCCATCCCTCACCTGTCCCCTCCTCCTGTCACCCCCATCCCTCACCTGTCCCCCCTCCCCCTCCTGTCACCCCCATCCCTCACCTGTCCCCTCCTCCTCCTCCTGTCCCCCCCACCTTCCCTCACCCTGTCCCCTTCCCCCCTCTCCTGTCCCCCCCATCCCTCACCTTCCTCCTCCTCCTGTCACCCCCATCCCTCACCTGTCCCCTCCTCCTCCTGTCCCCCCATCCCTCCCTGTCCCCCCTCCTCCTTCCCCCCCTCCACTCCCCCCCACCTCACTGTCACCCCCCAAGTCCCTCACCTGTTCCCCTCCTCCTCTAGTAGTCCCCCCCATCACCTCCACCTTCCCACTCCCCCATATGTTTCCCCCCACCCTCATCCCCCCCCCCACCCCCCCCACCCCCAACCCCTCCCCACTAATCCCCCCCCTCTACCCTCACCACCTCCCCCTCACCCCCCCCTCTCACGGTCCCCCCCAGATTCCACCCTCACCTGTCTCCAACCCCCTCCGTCCACCTCCCATCCCTCACCCATGTCCCTCCCCCCATATCCTGTCCCCCCCAATCCCCAACCCTCCCCCTCGCTCCCCCCCTCACCACCCCATCTCACTACACCCTTCACACTCTTCCCCTCCCCACCAGACACCACCATCCCTCCCCAGTCCCTCTCCCTCCCACCTGTCACCCCCCCCCACCCCACCTGTCCCCCTCCTCCCCCACCACCACCCCATCCCTCACCTGTCCCACCACCCCTCCTGTCCACCCCATCCCACACCTGTTCCCCACCCCCCCCTGTCACCCCCATCACCTCACCTTGACCCCACCCCCTCAAACCACCCCACCCAACACAACCCCCCACCCCCCCCCCCCCCCACCTACCCCCCCCAGCCACCCCTCACCCCCTCACCTAACACCCACCTCACCCCCACCCTGACACCCCCATCCACACAACTGTCCCTCACCTCACTCCTGTCACCCCCCCATACCTCACCTGTCCCACTCCTCCTCCTGTCACCCCCCCAACCCTCACCCACCGCCCCGTCATAACACTCCCCTGTCACCCCATACCCTCACCAAAACCTACCCCCCACCACCCCCACACCCCCCCCTATCCCCCCCTCACTCCTTTCACCCCCCATCAACTCACCCCCCCCCCCCCTCCTTTCAAACCCCCCCATCCCCCACCCCCACCCCCCCCCCCCACCCCCCACCACCTGTCACCCCCCATCCCTCACCTGTCCCCTCCTCCTGTCCACCCCCATCCCAACCACCTCCCCCCCCTCCACCCCCCCCCCCACCCCCACCCCCCCCCCTGTCCCCTCCTCCCCCTACCCCCCCCCCACCCCCCACCCCCCCCTCCCCACCCCCGGTCTCCCCCCCCCCCCCACCCCCCCCCCCCCCCCCCCCCCACCCCCCCCAACCCCCACCCCCCCGCCCCCCACTCCCCCCACACCCCCCCCCCACCCACGCCCCCCCCCCCCACCCCCACCCCCACCCCTCCCCCCCACCCCTCCCCCCCCCCCCCCCCCCCCCCCTCCCACACCCCCCCCCCCCAACCCCCCCCCCCCCCCACCACCCCCCCCCCCCCCCACCCCCCCCCCACCCACCCCCCCCCCCCCCCCCCCCCCCCCCCCCCCCCCCCCCCCCCCCCCCCCCCCCCCCCCCCCACCTCCCCCCCCCCACCCCCCCCCCCCCCCCCCACCCCCCCCCCCCCCCCCCCCCCCACCCCCCCCCCCACCCCCACCCCCCCCCCCCCCTACCCACACCCCCCCCCCCCCCCCCCCCCCCCCCCCCGCCCCCCCCCCCCCCCCCCCCCCCCCCCGCCCCCCCCCCCCCCCCCCCCCCACCCCCCCCCCCACCACCCCCCCCACCCACCACCCACCCCCCCCCCTCCCCCCCCATCCCTCACCTGTCCCCTCCACCTCCTCCTGTCACCCCCATCCCTCACCTGTCCCCTCCTCCCTGTCACCCCCATCCCTCACCTGTCCCCTCCTCCTGTCACCCCCATCCCTCACCTGTCCCCTCCTCCTCCTCCTGTCACCCCCATCCCTCACCTGTCCCCTCTCCTCCTCCGTCACCCCCATCCCTCACCTGTCCCTCCTCCTCCTGTCCCCCCATCCCTCACTGTCCCCTCTCCTCCTGTCACCCCCTTTCCCTCACCGTTCCCCTCCTCCTGTCAACCCCCTCCCCACCTGTCCCCTCCCCTGTCACCCCCATCCCTCACCTGTCCCCCTCCTCCCTGTCCCCCCTCCTATTTTTGTCCCC